>JAOYNU010115210.1:0-31877 GCA_026745395.1 Tympanopsis confertula | reverse complement strand
AAGATATATAGTACCGATATATCATATAAGCTAATATAATCTATTATTTAAAATATAAAGATCGTATATTATATTAGTTAAAAATAAGAAAAGCAGGTCTTATAATAAAAGTAGGTCTTATAATAAATATATCTTATAAGAATATTAGATTAGTTATATTATATAAGCTAATATAATATCTTAGTAAGAATTAGGTTTAATATTATATAGTAGTTATTATAGAATCTTTAAAAGCTTATAACTATTTAACTATAAAAGATTACGTAATATATATAATATTAAAGTTTATCTATAAAATATCTAGTATTTTATAAAAATATAAAAAAAAAATATTATAATATTACTTATATGAGTTAGGAATCGCTTCTTTGATTCTTCTAATTCCGGGAGTCAGTAACTCAAATAAGTCAGTGATTCTATAGTAAAATGAGTTAGTGATTCCCGTGATTCCTAGGAATCACGGAATCAGAGTCAGAAAGGAATCATGATTCCTTACAACTCTGCTTATATAGATACTATTATAAACGATAGATCTAATATAAAACCCTTTATCGACTCTAATTACTATAATTTTACTACGATATCCGATAGAGCTTCTATTAAATATAGAGTTACCCTCTACCCGATCTAGCCCTACCGTCTTTAGTAAATGTGAGATTTAGTGGAGGCAACTGCAGCTGGTTAGGGCCTAGATATTACTAAACCCTACCGCTAGATTAATCGTATTATAGTGACTTAATTAAATCTATCGTAAAACTCTTTAATTATAGTAGATATCTATCTCGGAGGCCTACTATAGATACGGTATTATACCTAGGTATTACTAGCTAGCCTTTAAACGTATAAAATATCTACCTAGTTATACCTATATCCTTATACTCCCCCTCGGAATTAACTTCCGATATAGTATTATAAAGCTATTTCCGAATAGTTTTATAATTTCTCGTCGTATATATATACTATATTATCCGGTCCGTCTGTACTTTTAAATAAATAAATCCTAATATAATAACTTTAAAAGTAATTACCTCCTATAGGTAATTATATTATAGTTTCTATTTTTAAGTATTTTATAAATATTTTAAAAGCCTCTCTATTTAAGTACTTCGTTAAATTATCTACTATCTACTCCGTTTCTAAAGTAAATTTAATCGCTAAGTACTAATCTACTACTTCCTATTTAATAAAGTAGTAATAATTACGTATGTAGGTAGTACGATTAGCTATTTCCGGATTCGAGGCTATTTTTATAGCTATTTTACTATTAGTATATATATAAATAAGCTTCCCCCTTAAAGATAACCCTATTCCTAGGTTATCTAAGAAGTTTCGAACCTAAATTAGCTTATAGCTAATAGATAATAGTACTACGTATTTAATTTTACTAGTTAATATAGTAATAATCTTTTACTTCTTAGCGGCTTAGCTAATAGCGCTTCTAGCTATTATTATAACTTATCTACTTATATTCTTCGAATCCGGCGCCCCGAAATTTATATCGTAATATCTGTATAAACTAAGATTATTATTAATATAATTAAAATCTAAACTATAAGTAATACTTAAGTACTTCGATCTTATACCGTATCTTAGTACTACTTTAATATACTTTAGGTAATCTACTTTTAATTATTTTATACCCCTAGCTAGAATATTTAAATTATATATAATATCTAGCCTAATTATATTAGTAGTATACTAGATTAATCCTATTATAAACTAGAATAGTACTACTTATTTATTATCTAGGATATCCCCGCCGGCTTCTAAGTCTACTAGTTTTTTATATTATCCTTAAGCCTAGTAATTAAATAAAATTAAAGCCGGTCGCGTCGTAGTATTCTACTATTATACCCTAGTACCTTTTCTAAATAAGGCTTATAGTACTATATAATTAGTTAACGATATATACCCCTAAATACTACTTCGGAATACTTATTACCTCTACTTTAATACCTCGCTAGTAGAGATCTTCTACTAGGGTCTTTAGATTTTAGCTATTTACCTTAGTTACGATAAAGTTATCGATATAAGTATTAATAATAATTAACCCCTTTTTACTACTCGAGTTAGTACCGGTATTAGTATATACGGCGGAGTCGTATAAATTAGGGCGGAATTTTATATCCTTTAGGGTAAAATATAACTTCTACTACTACTTAAATTTAGTTTACTTTAAACTATAAAGTAGTTTTTTTACCTTTATAATTTTCTAATTTTTATAGTACTTACGCTTCTTAGCTTCCTCGGGGTTCTCTACTATATACTAATAAATCTAGGGTAGTACTAGTATATAGATTATATAGTAAAAGTCCTTTAGAAAGTATACCCTAACTATATCTATTTAAATCTTCTTCTAGCCTAGGGCTATTACTATTACTAAAAGGATCTTCTATAATACTAATTTAACTATACTTATATAGTAGTTATCGAAGTCCTCCCCCGCTTACTACCGGAAGCCTCTTACTACTATTTATATTTTATATTTAATAATCTTACTATTAGTATCGTATTTAACCTTATATAATATTTTACTATTAATAGTATTAATATTCTTAAAATTATTTTAGAAGTAGAATATCCTATAATTAGTTAGTATTTTTAATTCGGTATCGTATACTTTTAACTATTATTTATAGTTTAGGCCTATTATCGCCGCGTAATAGTTTAGCTAATTTAAGTCTACTTTATTAGTATAGAAATTAGCGAATACTTTATCTAGTATTTTAAATACTTCTAGGTTCTAATCCGTAATAGATACCCTATTAAAAAGGCTATTCTTATACTAATTTACTTATATATCGCTAGCTATTATATCGTTATCCTCTATCTCTTTACTCTTAACTCTAACTCCCCCTCGGCGAATAAATTAATTAAGTATTAAGGTTAATATAAGTTTATACTACGGTTTAAAGGTTCTAAGTATATACGAGGTCTTTATTATTTTCGTAAAGTTAATAGCCTAGAGTTCTTCGTAAAACTTTATATCTCTATTAATTACGATCTTCTTTATTACTTCTAGGGCTATTTTATATAGATAATACCTTTAGAATCCTACGAGGATATTAGACTCGCCTCTAGCCTCTACTTTCCCTTTTATATTATTAATTACTCTAATTACTACTTTACTTCCTAGGATTTATAGCTAATCTAGTTTTAGTTTAGCCTAGAAAAGCGCTATTTTACCGATAAAGTCTAGGGGTAATAAGTAAGGCTAATAATAGTAAATCTATACTTTATATACTTTAGTTAAAGTTTTATTTTCTACTACTACTTTACTAGCTATATTATTAATTAGGTCTATATAGGATTCTAGTACTTAAAACTAAAACTCCTAAAGTATTTTTCTATCGATTATAGCCGAGCGAGTTTTTATAAAAATTATTTTAAATTTAAATTTAGTAATACTATTTTATTCTAAAGAGTATATAAAAGTAGGTTCTAATCTAATCCCCCTTCTATAGTAATATTTACTAATTACTCCGATACCGATATCCGTTCTATTATCGTATTTTATTTAAGTTAGTAAAATCTCTATTTCGGTTAAAAAGGTCTTTAAAATCGTTAAAACCTCTCTAATTACTTCTACTTTAGTACTAGTAATACTAACCTTCTATTATCTAGAAGTATTATCTACGATTTAAATTATATACTTTATAAATAAGTTTACTAGTTTATTTAACGATATATCTAGTACTAAACTTTTTCTTAAGATACTCTCCCTCTCTTACTAGTACTTTAGGGTATATTTTAGAGATTTTAATTTATCGTATACTAAGTAAGCTATCTCTCCGGCTAATTATTTAATTTTATATAGGGTTATCTAGTTTAGTACTACGATATCGGTATACTTATAAGTTATTATTAGCGTATTTAGTCTAGAATAGGTAAGCCTTCTATAAATAAATTAGACCTTCTCTACTTCTTAGTTTATAAATATAAGGTCTTATTCTTCTTTATTTACCGGATAAGTACTTAGGCTAATTATTACTATTTCTTCTAGTATAGCTTTACTTAATTTAAAGTTTTCTAAGTACTTACCGATTTAGAAATTTATTTTAAATACCGATACTACTTTTATACTATTTAAAGTAAGGATATTAAGGCCGATTAGTCTACTACTTCTCTAATACTACTTCTTACCGGATATAATATAATATAAGAAGTTTAGTACTATAATAATATCTAAGAGGCTTATAGGGGTTTTAAGTTTTTCTTTCTCCTCTATTATCGTAATTAATACTATATATAAGTAAATAGTAGCGACTATCCCGCTACCGGTTATAAAATTATAACCTTCTAGGAGTCGTTTTACTATACCTTCTATAATAGTTACTATACTATTCGTAATATAGATATCCGAGCCGGTATCGAATATCTAAAACTTTAATTTATTTTACTTTAGGACTATATAGCTAGGTACTATTATAGCTTAATTAATCGATCCTCCCCCTTAAATATTTATATTAATTTTAGGGTTAGTACCTTATAGTTCTTCTACGGCTTAGCCCTATAATTATACTATATTATTCTATAGGTAATCCTTCTTTAAGTACTTTTTCTATTTATACCTATAGTAGGTTATCTCTTTATTATTACCGGTATTTTTATTAGTAGTACCCTTAGAGTTACCGGAAGGCTTCTTTATACTATTATCTAGTAAATTAGTACTATTCTTATATTTAGTAGCGTAGTATTCGTACTTCTTATAGCCCTACCGGCTATAATAATAGTATATTATACTTACTTTATTATTAAGTATATAGGACTTCTTATCGTCGCTTTTCTTTTTATCCTTATTACTACTATTATTTTTATTTCTACTTTAGTTTCTATATAGTATTTTATTTCGGTTAGCTTTTCTAATTAATTATACTATTTTATAGTATATTCCTTAGTTATCGGTAATAATACCTTTTACTATTAATACTATAGTTACTAGTTCTAGGTATCGGTTAGTATAACTTTTTACTAAAGCTTTAGTATATATATTTATATTTATATTAAAAAGAGGTTAGTATTTAGTAAATATCTATTCTACTCTAGTAATAAATTAGCTAGCTATTTCGTTATTTATTATTTTTAGGTTAATTATATCGTCTTATATTATTATTCTTTTTTAGGTAAGCGTAGGTTTTATTACTATATTAAGTCTAGTTTATATATTATACGATAATTTATAGTAGGTATAAGTATTATATAGCCTACTACTAATTATATTTAGAAGCTAGGTTACTATATAAGTATCTACTAATAGGTTTATATTAACTAGTTCTCTTTTATCCGGGTCGATCGAGATTATCCTAAAAGCCTTCTTAACTATTTACTTCTAGACTATCTAATTATTAGCTCTTACTAGTTTCTTTTCTTTTAAGTACTCGATCTTCTATTTCTTAGTTTTTTTATAGTAAGTACGGCTTTTAGGGTTACTTATTCGGTATTATTTAACTAATCTTCTACCTAAGAGTCGATACTTATTTCCGATAGTAGTAGGCTCTATCTAAAGTAGGGGTTTAAATATAGTATTTTATTACGCTATATATTTAGCCTACGGATATATTTAAGTACTACTTACTTATACTAAGTATTTAATACTACTACTAATCTCTAGGGTAATAAGAATATAAATAGGGCTAAACCTATTATACTTTAATTATCCGATAAATTACTAAACTTATAGTTATTTATACCGGGTATACGCTAATTATATTTTAGTTTATATACTATAGATACTATAGCTTTTAGTTATTACTCTAGTACTACGCGGTATACTTATACTAGAGGTTCCCTATATATCCTCTTATATCCTTCGGATACCTAGATATTCTCTACTAATATACCTATCTAATATACTAGTAGTATAATACTAGTTATATCCTTATAGATTAATCTATTTTCTATTATACTATTTCTAATATTTAGATATACTATTTAGTACCTATTATTATATACTCTTCCGGGGCGTTCTAAACCGTATCGCTATAAAGCTATTATAATTAATTTCCTTTAACCTATACTTTCTTCTTACGAGATTACTAAGCTTATAACCTATAAGATTTAGTAGAGGTAACTATAACTAGTTAGGGCCTAGATATTACTAAACCCTACCGCTAGATTAATCGTATTATAATTACTTAATTAAATCTATCGTAAAACTCTTTAATTATAGTAGATATCTATCTAGGAGGCCTACCGTAGATACGGCGTTATACCTAGGTATTACTAGCTAGCCCCTAAACGCATAAAATATCTACCTAGCCGTACCTATATCCTTATAGTAAATCGTAAATTAACCTAGAAACCTCTAACCTACTATATCCTAAATTGCTTATTTTAAACTAGATATAGGTAGGTTTCGCGAGGGTATCTAAGCCTATATAATCCCCGGATAGTCCGATCCTATAATTTTAAGAAAAAGGTAGTTATAGATCTATAATACTTCTCTTCGCCCTACTACCGATACTATAATTATCCGAAGACTTTTTAAATTTAAAATATTTATAGTACCGGTATCTATAAACCCCGAAATCGTTTAAATCTCTTCTACTAGTTTTAAAGCCCTTTTAACTAGGGTTTTTAAAAAAAAACTACTTATATATATTTTCTCGGCTTCCCTTATAGATATTTAGAAAGCCCTCGCTATTAAAAAAGAAAAAAACCCTCGTCTCGAAGCCTTTACCTAGTTACTCCCTATTATCGAAGTTTTCGATAAAAAGAAAGCTAAAAAACTACCGCTTTCTCGCCCTAGTCTAGATTACGAAATAAACCTATTTCCGGATACTATTATTCCGAAGATACCTTTATATTCGATATCTAGAGAAGAGCTTCTAATTCTACTAAAGACTCTATACGAACTACTAGATTAGGGTTTTATAAGTACTTCTTCTTTATTAGCTACTACTCTAATTCTCTTTATAAAAAAACCTATAAATAGCTTATACTTTTATATTAAATACCGAAGGTTAAATACTATATTAAAATATAACGCCTATCTAATACCCTTTATATCGGAGACTCTATAGTAAATAGCTAGTCCTAAATAGATTTCTAAAGTCGATATTATATCGGTTTTTTACTATCTCCGGATATACGAAGGAGACGAGGAGAAAACGGCCTTTAGAACTAGATTAGGATCTTTCGAATAGCTAGTTACCCCTTTTAGTTTATCTAGTACTCCTACCTCGTTTTAATAGTATATAAACGATACTTTTCGTAAATACCTCGATATCTTCTACTCTACTTAGCTAGACGATATTATTATCTACTCTAATATATCTAAAGAGGATTACCGTTAAAAAGTCTATTCTATAATCTCGAAACTCTCCGAGGTAGGCTTATAATTAGAATTCTCTAAATCTAGTTTCGAAACCCCGGAAGTTAAGTACTTAGGCTTTATAATCGAGTCTAAGGTAAGTATAAAAACTATCCCTAAAAAAATAAAAGCTATTTAAGAGTAAAAACCTCCGAAGACTATAAGAAGAGTAGGAGGTTTCCTAGGATTCGCGAACTACTATAAGGTCTTTATTAAAGACTTCTCGGATATCGCTAGACCCTTTATAAATCTAATTAAAAAGAATACCCCTTTTAAGTAGACTACGAACTACTAGAATAGCTTCGAGAACCTTAAAAAGCCTTTATCGATTCCGAAACCCTAGTTAGCTAGGATCCTTCTAGACTTATAGCTATAGAAGTAAATACTTCCGGCTATATTTTAGGAGGCGTACTTATATAGTAAGACCCCGAAGACCTCTTCTAGAGACTTATAGGATATTACTCGAGAGAACTATCCCCTACTAAAATTAATTACTATATATATAATAAAGAATTTCTATCTATTATATCGTATATTAGAGAGTAGTATTCCGAGTTTAAAAGAATAGATTTTATAATCTATACGGATTACTAGAACCTAGTCTATTTCTAAACCCGGTAATATCTATCCGAATATTAGATATAGTAAGGAGAAGAACTATTTAAATTTAGATTTAAACTTATCTACTAGCCCGGTATTATATAAATCTCTTCCGACGCCCTCTCTAAAAGAGATTAAGATCTTCCGAAGGACGCCTCCGATAATAAGATATCCGGTAGAACTTATTAACTACTATCTAACCCTTCTAATACTTTAGAAGGGTTAGAAATAAAGGTTAAAACTATATAGATATCCGATAGTAACTCCGGACCCGAAAACGAGCCTCTTTCCGCCTCCGAACTCGCCGACCCCTTTAAGACCCCTTTTAAAGACTTAGAATTATCGAATCTATAGTTAGAAGGTCTAGAAAAGAACCCTAAATACTAGAAAATTCGGTAAGCCGTCTATAAGGATAACCGGTAGTTCCCTACTAGTTAGGGTTTACTAGTATCTATATCCGAGTATTCTATTAATATAGAGAACTATTTAATATAGAAAGACCGAATCTAAATACTTTTCTTCGAGCCCTTTAGAACTAAGATTATCTAACGAATCTACGACTCCTTTACTACCGGCTACCTTAGTAGAGAAGTTATAAGAGATCTAGTTTCTAGGTACTATATATAGCTAGGTCTATCCTCCGATATATACTATTTTACGTAGAACTACTAGATCTATTCGTAAAGTAAAATCTAAAGAGATTAGAAAAAAGGTCTTCTAAAACCCCTACTTATTCCGGAATAATCTTAGTAAGAACTATCTATAGATTTTATAGTAGACCTCCCCGAAACGCCTAATAGGTCTACTATACTAGTAATTACGGATAAATTTATAAAAAGCCTTATATTTATACTTATAAAGACGATAGAGGCCCCGGATATCGCCTACGTTTTCCTACGGTATATCTATATATACTACGGACTCCCCTACGCTATAGTTTCCGATAGAGGTCTTTAGTTTACCGGTTTATTCTAGAAAAAGGTTTACTAGTCCTAAGGAATTTAGAGGTATTTATCTACGGCTTTTTATCTTTAAACCGACGGATCTATAGAATATTAAAATACGGAGTTAGAAGTTTACTTACGGATATTCTATTCTTTTAACTAGGATAACTAGGATATATTATTACTTAGTATAATACTTACTTTTAATAACCGAAAATCTATATCTACTAGATTCTCCCCGTTCTTCCTAAGCTACGGATACTACTTCGATACCTTAGAACCTAATATAGGGTCTTCTACCGGATCTACTATATCCCTAGCCGAAAAGGGGCGCGAATAGGTTAGAAAACTAAGAGATTACTATAATTTAGCGGTAGCGGCGATAGCGGACGCCTAAGAAACCTAGGAAAAATACGCGAACCGGTTACGATAGGCCTCGGAATCCTATAAGATAGGGGATAGAGTTCTACTATTTTTTATAATTAAAGATTCGTATAGCCGGATAGATTTTGAACCTATCCGAGCTATACTACGATAAAAAAATATAGTAAGATATAATACCCTCTATCTTTAAAGCTTAGTAACCGGTATAAATTTAATAAATTTTTATAATAAACTTTCGTAACTATACTAAAGAAAGCTAAGCCCCGAATAACCGGAACTTTATCCCTATATATCTAAATATTTCCCCGTATATTACTAAGTAAATTATACGGAAAATCCTATTATTACCGGCTATAGGAGGAGCCCTTATTAGTATAAAAAGAGGGCTTTCTCCCTAGAGATTCTATACTATTTTCTATTAGACCTAAATAAACCTATTTAAATACCTATAAGCCTATTTAAACTACTACTACTTTTACTCGCTAATATAACGAAAATAACTATAAAATCCGCTAAAACGGATATTTCCTTCCCTTTTTTCCCTAGGCTCTCTAAAGAGAATACTATAGTATCGGTACTTAACCCTACTAAAGCTACTATTATAAAGGTCGGAAGATTAAAGAGAGACGAGCTACTAGCCCTTCTAAAAAAGGGGTATAAGAAGCTCGTCTTAGCCTACCTAATCGAGGTAAACCTTAATAAAATACGAAACCTATTAAAAGCTTTACGAGAGGATAACGATATAGAAAGGGTTAATATTAATATCTTTTTAAAATTATTATATAGTAGTAAGTTTAATACGTAGTTTACGTAAGTAGTTAAGGAAGATTAAGATAGGGGGTAATCGATAGGGTTTAGTAAGGTCGTCGGAGGGTATTAATACGTAGGGCTCGATATAGTCGGAATTTAGTATAAGTAATAAGTTAGGTTACGTAGGGCTAGTATTTCTATCTATAATCGGTATTAAATTAATAAAAAGATACGTTAATACTTTAAGCCTTTTAACGCCGTTACTTAGGGCAAAGAGTTCTACTATATTTAAAGAACGTTAGAACTATAAGACCCTCGAAGAAACTAGACTAGATAGCCCTGCCGTATAGGGTAATAGGTCTAGTAGGATTATACGCCGTTCGCCTCGATACCCGCCCCGGAATCTACCTCGTTTTCTACGTAGATCTCCTACGCCGAGCTTCCGAAGACCTACTTCCTTCTTAAGATATAGCCTACCCGGAACTACCCCTTATTTAACTATTAGAAACCTCTAACGACTATATCGAAGAGGAGTAGGTTATAGAAAAGATCTTATAGTACTACCGAGCTAGAAATAGCCGTTTTAGTATTCTAGTTAAGTAGAAAAGTTACGCGGAACCTACTAAAAAACCCTTAGAAGACTTTCTAGATACCGAAGCTCTAGAAGTCTACGAATCTAGACTTTTAAAAGTACTATAGGCTACGAAACCCTAGAAAATAGGGGGGAGAGAAGGGCTAATATAAAAGGTTAAGACCCTTCTAAAGTCTCGGCTATACCCTCGCTAATCGCCCGTAGCCCTATACGTAGGCCTCTAATTATATAATTAATTTAATAATACCCTATATCGCTAGAATATTCTAGACCCTCTAGCTCTACTTATACGTATCGGATATCTACGAAAATAGTATATTTAGAATTAGCGAATTACGAGCTTTCGAACGATCTTACTCTCGAGTTAATAGCTCGTACTATCGACTCGCTAGGTCTCGTATCGTACGACCGAACTACTAGCTTTAGAACTAGTAGACGTAAACCCCTTACTTAGGCGCCCTCGAAGAAACTAACGATATCCCGTATAATATTAGCCTCTTCTATCGAATCTATCCTAGGATTAGACTTATAGAACTATACGGTTTCCTCCGGGCCTCCTAAAGGCCCCTCGTATATATAAGAGAGGCCTTCGGCCTCTCTAGACGTCTTCTTCTTCTCTTTCTCTTCAGTTTAGAATATAATCTTATTCTACGTAAAAAGGCTCACCTCTTTCGTAGACCGTTATATTAACCTAATAGCCTCGTAGTAAATTTATTCCTATATAATTAGGCCTTTTCTAGATACTAATACTAGGTCTTATAGGTTAGTAAACCTCCTATAGTACCCTTTTACTAGGGCTTCTGTATAGATGTTTATCTCGATCTTAAATAGGGCTTAGTATTTAACGAAAAGCTATTCCGCCCTAACTAGATATTATTCTATAGCTTTTTTAGGGTATATAGCTAGGTCGTAGACCTCTTCCTAGAGATTTCGCCTTTCTTAGGCTTATAGGGAGGGGCTTTATAGCCGATATAAGGCCTTTTTAGACTACTTATACTAATATACTTAGCGTATAGGTATTATATAACTTTATACTAAGCCCTATTAGAAACTAAATTATAAAAGTTATATCTATATTAGGTTCTAATCCTCTTAGGTCGCTTTAGTCTAGATTTATTTTAATCGAAATAAGTAATCTCTTTACTATATACCTCTAGATAACCTATCTAGTAATATTCTCTAGTTTTTTAGATCTTAGATAATCTAGTCTCTATTTTCTAATAGTTTTCGTATCTATATTAACTTTTTTTAGTTAAATTGCTGGCTATATTAGTATAATTTTAGGCTAATAATATTAGTTCTACTATAATTCCGGCTAATTTTAGTTATCGATATCTATTAGCGATCTTATTAGTAATATCGGCGAGGTAAGCTTTTATCCGGGGAGTAGGGGTATCCTAATAGAAATAATCGTATTTACTACTATCTTCTTTTTTAGAATCGGTTCGACGATTATTACTAGTTTATTTAGGTTTAGTTTACTTTCTTTACTTATCGATACTATATACGCTACTTTTTCTAAAAGTAACTAAGTATTCTATACTTTCTCTAGGGTTAAGCTATTCTCTCTCGGTATTTATAAGATCTCTTCTACTAACTCCGCTCTTATTATAAATACTAGTACTAATAGTACTAGGGTAGGGGTTAATAGTTTTAGTTTTACTACTACTTACCCTATTAAAGTAGGCTATTTTATTATCTTTACTACTACCGGTACTAGTAGTACTAGTCCTAGTTAGTTCGCTACTACTAATAGCGCTAGCTATTCTACCCTCTCTAGGGGTACGAAGAATAGGGATAATATCCTAGAACCGATCTAGGAGTTAACTCTAACGGCTATACCTAGGACGACTATATCGTTATCTAGTCTATATATAATTACTTTAATTACCTATATATAGCTTAGAACGGATAGATACTTCTCTAGAATATACGATTACTACTATTCTTAGGTATTCTTAATTAATCTTTAATTAATCTATCTCCTTACGAAGCTATTTTAACTATATAAAATCTATATAGAAGAGTTTTTAGTTCTTAAACGCCGGAAACCTCTTTTTAAGGAGGCGGATAAGCGTATCCGGCTAGCGCCACTAGCTACTAGCTATATCTAGATAGGGTTTAACCCCGCCTAAGTCTATCTATAACCGGTCTCTCTAAACCAGGTCATCACAGCTAGCTACCGCGAGCTTCTCGTAGCCCTTCTCTAGAAAAGCGAATAGATCCTCGTTATTTAATTTACCGATATCGATATTAGCTATAATAAAAATAAGTAATATAATTTTAGTATTTTTTATAATAAACCCGGGGAGGAGGGGGTAGAAGATGTTCTTAATAACCGGTATTTTCGTTATATTAACGAGTAAAAGTAATTTAAATAAGTTTATAAGTATTTAAATAGGTTTATTTAGGTCTAATAGAAGATATATAGAATCTCTAGGGAGAAAGCCCTCTTTTTATACTAATAAGGGCTCTACCTATAGCCGGTAGTAATAGAGTTTTCCGTATAACTTACTCGGTAATATACGGGGAGATATTTAGATATATAGGGATTAAGTTCTAGTTATTCGGGGCTTAGCTTTCTTTAGTATAATTACGAAAGTTTATTACGAAAATTTATTAAATTTATACCGGTTACTAAGTTTTAAAGATAAAAGGTATTACGTCTTACTATATTTTTTTATCGTAGTATAGCTCGGATAGGTTTAAAATCTATCCGGCTATACGAATCTTTAATTATAAATAAATATAGTAGAACTAAGTAAAAGGGGTATTAATAGAAGTCTTATCGATACCGATCTTAGTCCGGGCTTCTAAAAACTAGGCTTTAAAATCCTTTCGTTTTCCGGTAAAATAGGGAGTATTAGGGAAGGCTTTTTTAGGCCGGGGATTTTCGGGTACCCCGGCCTATTCCGGTCCTAAAGAGGCTAGAAGGGCTAGGGCGGCTTTAAGGACTTCTTAGAGTTAATTCTAAAAGTTCCGGATAACCTCTTCCTATATAGTTTATAAGGTAGCTATCTTATTTATATTAGCCTCTAAGTAGGCTAAATACTAGGCTTAGGTATTCTAGGGGTCTATTATAGGGTTTCGGGGGGGGGTCTTCTAGAGTTCTAGGATTCTTAAAAATCTCTAGATCGTAGAGTCCTCGTTAGAATAATAACCTATTATAAAGCGTACTCTATTTCCTAGGAAATTCTACTAAATAGAGAGTTCTAATCTTAGAATACGAAAAAGAAGGACTTAAAAGAGTTCTAAGAAACGAAGAGGGGTTCTAAGAAGTTCGTAAAGTTTAAAAGGGCCTAGAAGTCGTCTAGGGCTTTTCGTAGAGAGTCTAGGGGCCTAGATATTATCTAGGACTTTTTATAGAGGTTCTAAGGGCCTAGATATCGTCTAGGACTTTTCTAGAGTTCCGGGGGGCCTAGATATCGTCTAAGGCTTTTTAGGGGTTTTAAAAGAGTTTAGAATAATATAATAGTCTATATAAGAGGTAAACCTTTTTATATAGAATAAGATTATATTCTAAACTAAAGAGAAAAAAAAGAAGAAGGAGACCCTATAGGAGGCGTAGGGTTCTTTATATATATAAAAAGATACCTAAGGGGTCCGGAGAAGTCTATATAGTTTTATAAGCCTAGACCTAGGTCTCGGTTTAATAGAAGAGGCTAATAATATATCTCGGTACTTAGGCGTAGGGTTTCCTTATACTAAGGTTCCGGAGTACGCTACCGTCGATTACTAGTTCGATAGTTAAACTACTAAATCGAAAGTAGGTTCCTTAGAACGCCTAAGTTCTCCTAGTTCTAGAGGTAGTATTTTCTTATCGATCTAACTAGTATTCGTAGAACTAGACGGCGGCGAAGATAACGGGGTATCGGATAACGTTAAAAAGGTCACGTAATTAATAACTAATCTACGTATAGGGCTACGTGCAATTGGTGAGGGTATGGCCGAGGCTTTAGAAGGGTCTTTACCCTTTACACTTAGTATATTATTACGATTTAGGGGTAGGATATATAACCCGATATAAGGGATAGAACGGGATACGTAATCCGATATAAAGGGTAATGTATAGGGAAAAGGGCTTAAAAGGGGGCTACGACGCGTAAGAAAACCCTCCTCTTATTAAGAATATTATTCTTATTAAGTTAAACCGTAAGGTTAGAGAATAATAGATATATAATCCCGACTATCTCTTCCTACGTATACCTAGCTTCTCCCTACGTAGCTCTACTACACACCTACGCCGGTTCTGACCGTGACACTATATACTGTAATGATATGGGTACGGCTGGGTAGATATTATGCCTATCGTGGTTTATGCGTTTAGGGGCTAGCTGGTAATACCTAGGTATAACGCCGTATCTACGGTAGGCCTCCTAGATAGATATCTACTATAATTAAAGAGTTTTATAATAGATTTAATTAAGTAACTATAATACGATCTATCTAGCGGTAGGGTTTAGTAATATCTAGGCCCTAACTAGCTATAGTTACCTTAACTAAATCTTATAAGTTATAAGCTTAGTAATCTCGTAAGAAGAAGGTATAGGTTAAAAGAAATTAATTATAATAGCTTTATAGCGATACGGTTTAGAACGCCCCGGAAGAAAGTATAATAATAAGTACCGAATAGTATATCTAAATATTAGAAATAGTACGATAGAAAATAGATTAATCTACGGGGATATAGTTAGTATCGTACTACTAGTATATTAGATAGGTATATTAGTAGAGGATATCTAGGTATCCGAAGGATATAAGAGGATATATAGGGAACCCCTAGTATAGGTATACCGCGTAGTACTAGAGTAGTAATTAAAAGCTATAGTATCCGTAGTATATAAACTAGAATTGCCCTAAGCAACGGCGTTAAAAGGCTCAAAGTATTAACGTATCTTTTTATTAATTTAAAACCGATTACAGATAGAAACGCTAGCTCTACGTGACCTAACTTATTACCTATACTAAATTCCGACCGTATCGAGCCCTACGTATTAACTTAGACCCTCCGATAACCCTACTAAACCCTATTAATCACCCCCTATCTACCTACGTAAACCACGTATTAAACTTATTATTAGTTATATCCGCTAAGAAGTTATTTACTCTAATATCCTCTACGATATTATCCTCTCGTAAAGCCTTTACTAGGCTTTATACCCTATCGATATCGACCTTAATTTAGCCGGCTACTACGAGCTTCTCGTAGCCCTTCTCTAGAAAAGCGAATAGATCCTCGTTATTTAGTTTACCGATATCGATATCGGCTTTAATAAAGATAAATAATATAACTTTAGTATATTTTATAGTAAACCCGGGGAGGAGGTAGTAAAAGATCTTTTTAATAACTTATATTTTTATTATATTAACGAGTAAAAGTAGTAGTAATTTAAATAGGTTTATAGGTATTTAAATAGGTTTATTTAAATCTAATAGAAAATAGTATAGAATCTCTAAGGAGAAAGCCCTCTTTTTATACTAATAAAGGCTCCTCTTATATCCGGTAGTAATAGATTTTTCCGTATAACTTACTTAGTAATATACGGGGAGACTTTTAGATATATAGGGATTAAGTTCTAGTTATTCGGGGTTTAGTTTTCTTTAGCGTAGTTATAAAAATTTATTACGAAAATTTATTAAATTTATACCGGTTACTAAGCTTTAAAGATAGAGGGTATTATATCTTACTATTTTTTTTATCGTAGTATAGCTCGTGTCACGAACTTCGTCTATAACGTAAGCCCTATATAATACTATATAGGATAGTATGTATACTAGGTAATTATAAGCGGATCCCCCGCGCCCTACTATAGTAGAGATTTTCTCTTCTCTTTATCTCTATAAATTTATAAAATCTCTATACTAAAGTCTACCTAGTAATCCGGCTTATAATATATTTATAGTAATTAAATTAATTACTATTAGGAATAATTCTAGCCTATATCTTATATACCTTTATTATATTCTTTTAAACCCTTATTTACTAGTTATAACGAATTTACTTTATACTACTTACTTTTATATTTAAAACCTATTACTATTACTATATTTATACCGAAATTAATAACGATAATTATTACTAATTCTACTAAAAAAAAGAATAAATTATTATTATAATTATACCCCTACCCCTACTTTCGGAAGTATAGCTCCTACTTTATTCTCTAAGGAAACTATTTTTAATTTTAAACGATATTACTAATAATTCCCTTAGAACCTTTTAATATATAAGTACTTTTATATACTATATTTTATTTTTACTTATACCCGACCCTATTTTCTTCTATTATATCCGGCTTAGCTAACTCGCTAAAGAGGAGTATACTTTCGCTACTAACTAAGCCGAATTAAACTCCTTCGATATCCTACTTATTACTATACTTTAAAGAAAAGCCTAGCCCGAATAGGTTATAATAAATACCGACGAGATTAATAAGTATATTTACGATAATTTAAATTAAGCCGGCGAGATTATCCGTATCCTATCCTCTTATACTACTATAGTAATCTTATAGTATAATAACTAGATAGCCTAGTACTATAAGGCTTATAATACTTATAGTACTTTCTTTATAAGAAACGAAGAATAAGTATTTAAGAATATTAGGCTTTATAGTATAATTAATAAACTATATACTAGATACGAGCTTACTATAGAATAATACGAGGAGGTAGAAGCCGACCTCCTAGCCGCTAAAGTCGATATTACTTATTTTAAGGGTATTAAGAACTAATTTACTACTACTTAAATTACGAATACTTATTTCGAATATTAAGTAATTACTTTATAGAAGGAGACTAAAAAGTTAAATACCCGAGTCTATTTAACTTATAAATAGTCTTAGATTACCTTCTCTTTAGTTATTTACTTTAATACCCTATCTAGTACTTAGCCCTTAGAGAAGCTCTCCGATAGCGTAATCCCGAAGTTCTTTAGTTAAAAAGTTAAAAATTTTTATTTTATTAAAAGATATATAGCTTATACCGATAATAAATAGCTAGTCGAATTCGCTTTATCCTATACTACTAGGAAAACTAAAGATTACCTCTTACTTTAAGAGCTCTTAGAAACTACTTTTTTTACTAATTTAAATAAATTAATTAAGTATTTAGGATAATTCTTTATTAATTATAATAAGAAGATTAAATAATATACCCGCTAGTCGAAGCTCTAGCTAGCCGAAAGCGGAAATAGTAACGAATTCTTTCGTAAATTCCTCCTACTCTCCGTCTTACTCCGTAAGCCTCTCGATAATCTTTTAAGAAGAACTCTACGAGAAGTTATTACTCGTACTCCGAGTTAAGATTTTATACGATCTCGAAAACGATAGCTATACTTAGTCTATATTCTAGAGGGTTTTTCTCTAATAGAGTACTATTTACGCCGCTCTTATTTATTAGGAATACGCTAAGAACCCTTATATAATAACTAATACTTCGACTTATAGTTCTACTACTACTTTTATTAAATACCTAACTAATAATAATAATAATAAATATATTTATATCGAATTCGAAGATAATATAAATAGTAAGAAGTACTTTAAAGATTTATACTTAAATAACTTTACTAAAAAGGGAAAGTATTTTAAGTACGAAAAGACTAAATACTCTACTTTAAAATACCGAAATACTACTATAAATTAATTTATTTTTATTACTACTACTACTTCTATTACTACTATTATAAGTAGAGCCCTTTTTACCGGTATAAAAAAGGGGAAGAATATTAAATTCGAAGACGATTATATCTATAATATTAAAGAGGAGGAGGACTCGGAAAACGAGTCGGCTTAAAAAAAGACTCCCTCTTAAGTCCGATCGATATTATTATAAGACTACCGGAGACCGAACTAGTAGATAGAAAATTACTACTAGTTTAATACTTCCTAAGTAGTAAATTAGAAAACTCTTTCTTCTCTATATAAGCTTATTATAATACCGGAATAACCTTTTATATATATATAAACCCTTATACTACTTAAGATCTAATTCGCTAGGGAATAGGAATTAATTAAATACAAATTCCTTATGACTATGATCTCGTACTATAACTATATAGATTAAGTGATCCATATAGAATATAGTATAATCCAAGTCGATTAGTGAGGAGTAGGCCTGGGCTGACCTGGATCTAGTTAGATCCAGGTTAGATCCAACTAGATCCAACTAGATCCAGCTAGATCTAGCCGGATCCTATTAGATCTAAATAAGATCTATATATTATTAGGTAAGATCTTATAATATTTTATATAGTTTAGATATTCCCCGTATAGGATAGGAGGGGGATATAGAATTTATATTATATTTTATAATACTTAAACTAGTTTATTATAAATAGGGCGATTACGCCTATACGTATATATATCTATCGTATTAAATAGTAGTACTACTAAGATCGAGAAATCTCTTAGTTAAGTAATTTAGGATACTCTCGCCTCCTAAGTAATTAGGCCTAAACGGCCCTCGAGTACGAATAGTCTTAATTAATCTAGCCTCTAACTTAGATATACCGATTAAAAGACTACCTAAGCTCGAGATCCCTATTCTTACTACGACCTACGATATTCGATAAGTCTTATAGATCTATTAAAGATTATAGGAGATTATTTAAGAATAATCTTTACTAAAGTAGTTTATAATTTTAGTAATTAGAATAAGTAATTTTAAAGTAATAGAGGATATAATTATCTTCTAGATCGCCTATCGTAAAGCTATTCGAGAATAATTTACTATTACCTAATAATAATTCGCTTTTACTAGATATATTTCGATATAAAAATAAGTCTAAAGTATATATATATTACCCGGATAATCCGGAACCCGAAGGTTATAACCCTTAAATATATTAGTTAAATTATAACTCGATACTATTACCCCGAAAACTACTTAGTAATCGAGTCGACTCCTACTAGCCCTTTACGAATTAAGAAAGTAAATTAAAAAGAACTATTTTATACGAAATATTAGGGAAATTATTAAGAATAAGTAATATAAGGTAATTTATTTAGCCCGGGAATTAGATAATATCCTAAGTATATTAGGGCGAGCGGCGGATATAATCCCTTATAACCTATTATATACTACTATTTTAACTCCGCGCTTATTATATTTATATCGTATAATACTATCGTTATTAGTAAGAAGAAGGATCTAATTAAAAGGACCTAGTTAATCCTATAGATACTACTATAAGAGGAATAATAATAGTTCTAGGGATTCGGCTATAAGCCTAGATCTAGCCTAATATCTATCCTAGCTTATTCTAAACTCTAAATCGAGTAGGGCTATAGTAAAAGGTATTTACGAGCTAGTACTAGCTCGCTCTAGGCCTACTACTATACTACGAGAAGGATTTAGAGTAGATATAATAGCCTATAAAAAAGGGAAAGACTATACGAATTAGATAAAGTTCTAATACGAACCGGTATAAGTAATATATTATTTACTAGGGTTATTCCTTACCGACTCCGCTACGAATAAAAGTAAATAGGTTATTAAAAAAAAGTACTTACGAACTCTATTAACTAGCGAGCTCGAAGTATCCCCCCCGAATAAGTTAATTTTAGACTAACTAAATCGACTTATAGAAATTAATCTTTAATTAACTTTTAAATAAGCCTAAAAGCTAATAAGCTAATACGAACTACTCGCCTCTCTACTTATAAATATATTAATTATTAAAATTATAAATAATCTAATTAATTTAGAAAAGTTTTCGCCTAGTAAAAAAGAAATACCTACTAATTTTATTAATATTACGGAATTAAAGGGAGGGGACTAGCCTTATACTAGTAGCTAAAGAACCGATCCCTCGGACCTTAGACCCGCCCGAAGTAGATACTACTAAGGAAAAAAGGTAATTAAAGACGAATCGGTAAAATTAGAGTTAATTAATAAGAGAAATTTAACTTATATACTTAAAGAAAACCTAATCCTACTAGAGAAAAAGTATTTAGAATTACTTATTAGTATAACTAAAATAATTTATTAATTAAATTTAATTTTTATACTAAGTATTAGGAATATCCTAATTATATTCTTATAGAATTAGGTAATTTAGGGGGCTATTTAGAATAAACTATCTCCCTATTTACTAAAGAGGTAATATAAACTATATATAATAAGATTCCCCGATAGAAAGCTATCGGATAAAAGAAGTAATAATTTAGATAATAATAAAGGATTTAAATACTTTTAGTAGAATTATTAACTATTTCGCTACTACTAGGGATAGGGTAATAACCCCGATAACGACCTAGACTTATCGGATAACTTACTCGATAAGTAATACTAATCCTATAAATATCGAAAATTATAGGATAAATTAGATATATTATTTAAAGCCGAGGAGCTAAGGGTATTCGACCCGCCGTATATTATAAGAGGGGATAAATAAGATAAATATAATATAAAAAAATATATTTTTAAAAATATAAATACTTTTATTAGTACTATAACCTAGATAGCGAGGAGTAGATCCCTTACTCGCTACGCTATAGCCGGAAACCTATATAAGAGTCTCGTAGGCTATATAAATTACTAGTATACTTAAAATCTTAATAAGGAGGATCGCTTCGCTTTAGATCTATAGCCTATCGGAAATAAAAATAAAGAATAAAGTACCCTATAAGCTATAACTACTTAGAAAGATCTATTAAAAAACTAATAGCTTATAAGCCTAGATATAGTAATATAATAAGCTCGATATAAGATATATATTTTCGATTATATATTCTATAGAGTAAATATTACCTCTTAGGCTACTAATACTCTAAGATTTATCGAACTCTTAGGAGAACCTACTAGGAAATATAGTATAATACTATTCGGAAAGATTAATCCTAATCTAACTAGAATAATCTATACTCCTTAACTCGAGCTAAATACTATTAAGTAAGTTCGAATTATATTAGCTCTTTTATAAAAAAGGTAGAAGAGAATAGTTACTAGCGGGTTCCTAAAAGGGTAATACGACTTTTAGGCGCGATCTTTAGGAAAATATCTAGAACTTAAGGTAATTAGGGATATCTAAGAACTACCTAGACTACTACGAAGAGAATAAGCTAATATCGGCTAAACCCTAATATCTTACGAACTATACCGATAACCTTAATAGTAAGATCGACCCCGATATAACTATAATTTATAACGATTTAAACCTACTACTAGTAGATAACGATCTAGTACCTATTAGTTATAATACCGACCGAATAATATAGACCTAATAATAGATATTTAAAACCCGGGTCTAGATAATAGTTCGAGTAGATTCGGATTACGATAGTATATAATACTCTAGGGAAAAGAAAAAACTAATATTATAAGGTATACCGTTACTACTATTAGTTCTTACTTATAGGAAGACTCCTATATTATTAACCTCGAAAATTAGGGGTCCTAAGTAATCGAGGAAATAGTAGAAAAACTATTAACTATAGATAAGGATTTAGATATAGTAGAATACGAATATCTAGACTCTAACTAGAATAAAAACGAATCTACTTACCTAATAACTACTTCGATATCCTATAATAATAAACTAAATAGTATAAGATCTTATTTAGAATCCTAACGAATCTACTAATTAATATACTTTAATTACTTTACTATATTTTATAATAAAAAAGGTAAAGAAATATATCTATTTCGATACTATAAAGCTTTATAATAAGAAGGAAACTATAGCCTAGTAATAGTAATCTCTAAGCCCTAGAGGATTACCGATCCTATTTAAATACTATATTCGAATACCTATCTCCGGATCCTAATACTAGATTACTAAAAATACCTACTCTATTCTATAGTAAATATAGGATTATACCGATATCTAGTAGATAAATCTCTCCTACTTAAGCTAATTAAAATAATCTTCGATAGAACTAAATAAAAGAAGATATCCGGAATAAGTAAACGATAAATAAGTAGATAAGTTATTTTCTCCTTTTTCGTAAAAGGATAGACGATATTAACCTCTAGATAGAAATAAAATATAATTAGCGAATTATAAATAAGTACTTAAATTATAGATTAATTAGATACTAGAATACTAATCGGAGAAGAATTTAGCTTATTAAATAAATTTATTATTAATTATAAAATATATATACTTACTATCTTAAGTATAAATATATTTATTATTCTAATTTTTTTATACGACCGGAATCGAAATATTCGAATAATTAAAGTAATTATTAATCTAGTAATCCTACTTAAATATATAGGGATAATACTAATCCGAATAACTAATTAGCTAAAAGATAACCCCTTCTCTTCGAACTTATAGGAGAAGGGTATAGATCTCTAATAGGTAAATACTCCCTAGTTATAATTTATAACTTATCTAAGTAGCCCCGAACTATCTACTAATAGGATATACTAGGAACTATTACTCCTTTATCTAGTTTACTAGCGAATACTATTAAACGAATTTACTTAAGTACGAACTTAAACTTAAAAAACCTAGACTTAGTATCTACTTAATCTATATAAGAGCCTAGTTTAATATTTCTAAATCTATTAACTTTAAATAATCCGAAAAATAAAGTAATAACTCTATATATTACTAGCCTACTACGAGAGGAAGAAATAGCCGATATATAGGCCGATTACGCCCTAAATATAAGTAAGATAAGAATAATATATATTAGATCTTTACTATCGGTAGTTATAATAAACGGAATCTATATATATTAAGACCTATTAGACCTAATACTAAATAAGGACTTAATTAAAGTTACCGAGATATTCCCTAAGCTCTAGACCGACTTAGGACTAATTTAGTTTCCTTTAGAGCTATATATTAAAGTACTATTAGTCCCTAATTATATATCTAAACGAATCGCTTAATAACTATTCTACTAAAGACTAGAGGAAGAAGCCTTTTTTAATACTATATTAAATAAAATATATAAGAAAAAGCTAATAGACTAGGTATATAATTTAACTTTTTTCGGAGCTCTTATATTCGTAGTATAGCGAACTATAAATAGTAAATAAAAAAGATAAATAGTTATCGACTTTAGAAGATTAAACTATATTATTATCCTAAATACTTACCTTATACTTCTATAATCGGATATTATTTATAAACTACGAGGATATTAATATATTATAGTAATCGATATATAGTCGTTTTTCTATAAATTCCTCGTAGTAAAAGAGTATAGGGAATAGTTTATAATAGTTAGTTATCGAGGCTAGGAGTAGTTAAAAGTAGTACTTATAGGATTTAAGAATTCGCTAGCCTATATATAACGGTATATAGACTAAATCCTAATACCTTATAAGGATTTCGTAAAAGCCTTTATTAACGATATTATTATATATTCTCGAATAAAAATAGATTATCTAAAATATTTTTATACTATCTTTACTAAGTTCGACTAGCGAAACCTATTACTCTTATTAGATAAATCGTTCTTAGGATTCCTATTAGTAGAAATCCTTAAATTCTAGGTCGACGTATTTAGATTTTTAAATATAGAAGAATAAACTACGGCTATTAAAAACGTCTACTTCTTAGAGAAACTAAAAGACCTAGAGAGATTTATTAGAATAACCGGATAATTACGATACCTAATTCCCTAGTACGTAGCCCGGATTAAATTACTATAAAAGAGGAAGACCGATTTACTTAAATAATATTATATAGAACTAGTACGAACTAAAGGATATTTAAAGTAATTAGACCCTAAGATAATAGCCTCGTCTAGGAAAATATAGTATACTATTATTAGATAGTTATTAACCGAAGAGGAATAGGCGGTATTTTAAGATATTAAATCGGCCTTTATCGCCGCTACTAGCCTAGTCTATTTTAATCCCGAAAGAAAACTATTCCTCTAAATAGATACTTCGAAGGCGTATAGGTTTAGGGCTATATTATTCTATCTAGTAGATAAATTAAAATAGGATAGGTTAACTCGGATTCCTAAGACTTAAGTTAACTAATTACCTACTTAAGCCGAAGTTTTAACTCCGTAGAGATAAGATACTAGCCTACTAAACTAGAGGTTACCTACTTAGTATAAGCCGTACGAAAGACTCGAGTACTTATATAATTATATCGGAAACCTCCGGTAATAGTACTTACCGATTATTCTATAACTATAGGAATTATAACCTAGACTAATATAGTAATAACGAGTAGCTATCATAGACTAGCACGAGTATAGTATAGTAGATAGTACTAGCTGGCTATATAAGTGATAAAAAGGGTCTTAGATAAAGCTTATAAGCTAGGGATATAGTCTAAGGGGGATAAAGGAGGTAGCTAGGAGGTATACGCCTATATAAGGATAGAAGGGAAACCTACTAGAAAAAGGGGATTTAGCTCCTCGTAAAAGTTATACTACTATTATTATAATAAAAATTTTAATTAATTATATATAATCTATACTATATCTATACCTTATCTATAATATATTTATATACTAGGATTATAATACCTTTATTCTCTAATTTATATACCCTAATTACTAAAAAGCCTAATAGAATAACTTTTACCTATCCTATAGACTAATAGGCCTTAGGGACCGGGGATATCGTAAGAATACCGTAAAAATACGCCTATAGCTATAGGCTATATAACTAATTATACCTTATATATAATAACCCGGTATTTAAATATACTTTATATATAATAAACTAAGATAATTACTACTTATAGTTATTCGGTTACTCTATAAAATAAAGAAGAGAGAGGATAATAAGTAGAATAAAATAAAAGTTCTCCTATCTAAAAAGATACCGAATCGGTTACTACGCCCCGTAGACCTCCTCTTTTTTCTCCTCCCTTTTTAGATCTATTAGTATTCTTAAAAGAAGTAGTTAAAGAATAATATTATAAGTATACTATAGTAATAATAGAAGAATACTAATATTAACTAAGTAATAGTATTATAACCCCTAATCTATCCGCCTAGCCTAAGATCTAGAAAGAGGTAAACTAAAATATATATACTATATAAGTAGTCTAGAAAAAGGAGGATAAGCCCTAAGTATCTAGTAAAACCCGTACGATAATTCTATAGATAAGTCTACTTATTAAGTTTAAAGAGAACTTAGAGGAGAATAAGAATACTTTCTTATAGTAGTTATATTATATAATTAGTTTATATAAAATTAAAAACGATATTAAGAAAGTAATACTAGGGTAAGCTAATTTTAGGAAATAAACTAGAACCTATTAGACTATATATATCGCTAGTACTTATAATAACTAGATATCTAGTATTATTTAGAATAATTTCCTAGGATTTTTAGACTTAGAACTAACCCTATTTTACTTATATAGTAGAGATACTATAGTAATATTAATAGACTAATAGTAATAAGAATATAAACTATTAATTACTTTAATTTATAATATCTTAAGAATTAAAGCCGAGACTCTATAAGAGTTCCCTAAACCCTTTTAGGTATTTACTATCTACTATATAACTAATAAAAAAGGTAAGAAGATTATTATCCCTAAGGCTAGTTCTACTCCCCCTACCCTCTAAGAGCTAAAAAACTTCGCTTTAGCCGAGGAAAAACCCCTATAATAGACCTACTATTTAAAGGATAAAAGGCGTAAGAATAATCGCGATAAAGACTTAAAATATAGAAGTACTAAAAGACCTTATAATATACTAGAAAGCCTTTCTATAAACTTTTTAAAAGCCTAAAAATATAATATAATTAATAAGTAGCCTTAGCCTAGTTATATTATAAATATACCTTAAAGGCGTAGAGTAAGGAGAGACTTTTCTATACTTAGGTACTATAAGTATAGGCTTATAAGCTATATAAGACCTTAATATATAGCCCTAAATTATACCTAGTATAGTAGAGGGTCCTATACGACTAAAAACTACGGCCTACCGCCTCTTTTAGTTAAAATAGTTATATAAGAGAAGTTAGATAGTAATATAAGGATAGAAGGGGAACCTACTAAAAAAGGGGGATCTAGCTCCTTATAAAGGTTATACTACTATTATTATAATAGAAGCTTTAATTAACTATATACGATCTATACTATATATATACCTTATCTACGATATATTTATATACTAGGATTATAATACCTTTACTCTCTAACTTATATACTTTAATCGCTAAAAGGCCTAATAGAATAACCTTTACCTTATCCTATAGATTAATAGGCCTTAGGGACCGGAGATATCGTAAGAATACTATAAAAATACGCCTATAAGATAAAGAAGAGAGAGGATAATAGGTAGAATAAGATAGAGGTTCTCCTATCTAAGAGACCGAATCGGTTACCGCGCCCTATAGACCCCCGCCTTTTTCTCCTCTCCTTTTAGATCTACTAGTACTCTTAAAAGAAGTAGTCGAAGAATAATATTATAAGTATATTATAATAGTAATAGAAAAATACTAATATTAACTAAATAATAGTATTATAACCCCTAATTTATCCGCCTAGCCCGAGATCTAGAGGGAGGTAGACTAAAATATATATACTATATAAGTAGCCTAGAAAAAGGAGGATAAGCCCTAAGTATTTAGTAAGACTTATACGATAATTCTATAGATAGCTCTACCTATTAAGTTCGAAGGGAATCTAGAGGAGAATAAGAATACCTTCTTATAGTAGCTATACTATATTATTAATTTATATAAAATTAAAAACGATATCGAGAAAGTAATACTAGGGTAAGCTAATTTTAGGAAATAAGTTAGAACCTATTAAATTATATATATTACTAGTACTTATAATAATAAGATATCTAAAGTTATTTAAAACGATTTCCTAGGGTTCTTAGACTCGGAACTAACCCTATTTTACTTATATAGTAGAAATACTATAGTAGTATTAATAGACTAGCGATAATAAGAATATAAATTACTAATTACTTTAATTTATAATATCCTAAGAACTAAAACTAAGACTCTATAAGAGTTCCCCGAACCCTTTTAGGTATTTACTATCTACTATATAATTAATAAAAAAGGTAAAATAATTATTATCCTTAAGGCTAGTTCTACTCCCCCTACTTTCTAAAAGTTAAAAAGCTTTACTTTAGCCGAGGAAAAACCCCTATAGTAGACCTACTATTTAAGAAATAAAAGGCGTAAAAATAATCGCGATAAGGACTTAAAGTATAGAGGTACTAAGAGACCTTATAATATATAAGAAAGCCTATTTATAAACCTCCTAGAAGCTTAGAAAAATAATATAACTAATAAGTAGCCCTATCTTAATTATACTATAAATATACCCTAGAGGCGTAAAGTAAGGAGAGATTCTTCTATACTTAAATACTATAAATATAAGCTTATAAGCTATATAAGACCCTAGTATATAGCCTTAAACTATACCTAATATAGTAGACGGTACTATATAATTAAAAACTACGGCCTACTTTTTCTTCTAGCCGAAATAACTATATAAGAGAAATTAAATAGTAATAGAGTACTAATAACTAGAACTAGACTTTAGGATAAAACCCGATAACCTATTTTTACGAAAAAAAGGATTTATTATACCTATTATTATAAAAGTAGGATATTAATAGAAAAATATAAGCGCTTTTCTAGATATAAAAGCTAAATTATAAACTAAAATCGATAAAACCTAGTAGAAGAAGAGAAGTAGGGCTATACCTATCCCTATAAGAGATATAATTAATACCCTAGTAGCCTAAAGAGATATAAAAATAAGAAGAAGAGTAATTACTATTATAAAAATTATAGATTCGGAAGGAAAAACTTAAATTTTTAATTATAATACGATTATTATAAAGATCTATTATCCTAAGTACTAGATAGTAATCGGGCTAGATTAGCTAATAAAAGTAGACCCCGATATACGTTTCTCGACGGGCTAGTAGTATTATCGCTTTTTAAAAGAAGGATAGGATAGTATTAAGTTAATCTCTACTTTAGAGGAAATATAATATACTAGGAATACTATAATAGCTTATATATACTTATAATATATAGGGCTACTTTTAAAGAAATTTCCTATTACTACCCCTATATAGAGGCGAAACCCTTTAAGTACTATAGCGTATTAAGTAATAAGTATTTTATTAGAGTATTTATAGAATATAATAACTAAATTCGCTTATATACTCGATTATAATAAAGATAAAGATATTAGAACTATACTATAAGAGCGCTCTAGCTAGTAGACTAATAAAGAAGAATAGTTCCTAAATATAGAAGTTATAAATAGATTACCCCTACTAAGTAGAAAAACCTATATAATTAACTTAGAAAGCTTACCCTTTAAGTACGCCCTTATCTACTTATTATATAAGAAAGAGTTAAAGATTTTTAAGGACTATATAAAGTAAACTCTAGACCTAGGATAGATTCGTAGAAGTAATAGTCCTTTAAAGGCCCTAGTTCTCTTAGTACTAAAGAAAGGAAATACCCTATAGCTCTATATAAATTACCGTAAGCTTAATACTATTACGAAGATAGATCGTATACCTCTTCTATTAATTAATAATATCCTTAAAGATCTATTAAAAGCTAAAATCTTCTCGAAGTTAGACCTTAAGAACGCGTATTATAGGATACGTATTCGCGAAGGCGATAAGTAGAAGATAATATAGAGATATCGATACGGATACTTTAAATATATAGTAATACTATTCGGGCTTATAAATATACCTAGTATATTCTAAAATTATATAGAAGATATCCTAAAAGACTTTATAAATACCTATTATATCGTATATATAGATAATATACTTATCTATAGTAATATACCTAAAGAATATATTAACTATATTAAAACGATTATTAAGGCTTTTCGAGATACTAGCCTCTATAAGAACCCTAAGAAGTATAAATTCGAGACTAACGAAGTAGGCTATTTTAGTTAGGTCGTAGGTATTAGGGGAATTAGTATAGATCTTATAAAAGTTAAAGAAATACTCGATTAGCCTAAGCCTTAATTAGTATAAGATATTATATTATTTACTAGATTAACTAGTTATTATAGGCGGTTTATTAAGAATTATAGTAGAATTATAGTTCTTTTAAGTAACCTAATATACTAGGATAATACTATAATTATATATAAAAAGCCTTTTACGGCTCGATAGAAAATGATTTAAGGAAAACGGCTCCGTATAAGACCCCTAGATATAAGGGATAAGGGCTAGTAAGTAATAGAAGAACTAAAAAAAGCCTTTATAGAAGTTACTATACTAGCTAACTTCCGGCCTAAATACCCTATCTATATTAAGACCGATACCTTAGATTTTATAATTAGAGCTATCCTTAGCTAAAAGTAGCCTATAGGGGTATAGACCTTTATAGCCTATATATTAAAGAAATTTAAAAACGCTAAATTATACTACGATACCCTAGATATAGAACTTCTAGTTATTTACGAGAGTTTTAAGATTTAGAAGTACTACCTCGTATATACCTTAGTACTTATAGATATAAGAATAGATTATTTAAATATTAAGTATTTACTATTAAAACCCTAGTTATCTCTAAAGTAAGTAGTAGTATTATCGTACCTAGCTTTTTTTAATTTTATAATTACTTATTTTCCGGGGCGGAAGAACCTAGTAGATCTTCTATCGCGAAGGATAGATTTTAATAACCTTATAAAGAGAAGAGAAGCGAGATAGGCTATTATATTTTAATTCTAATTATATTTTATAAATAAAAATACTATACTATAGAAATATACTAGATATATAGTAGTAATATTAAATAGTTTTATTAAGTATTACCCCGTTACGGGATACTCCCCTTAGGTTAAAGCTAGTACTCTAGTAGTATATTATAAGCCTTTTAAATTAATACCTCTATATTTAGCCTAAAGAGATAGGACTTTTAAGGCTAGTAATAGGATATCTAAATAATAGTATAGTAATCTAAGTATATATTTTAAGTTTTCCTACTACTAGGGAAGATAGTTTATAGTATCCTCCGTTATCGACGGGGAGGAAACGGCTAACCCTACTTTTAAAAAGGATAGTAAAATAGTATATATTATACTTTTTAATTTAAATCTATAATTAGATTTTATTAAAAATACTATATTTAAAAATATACTCTACGAGGTATATTAAGGGGATACTTTTATTACTAAACGGAGATAGTCCTAGATATCTTATATTAAAAACGCGTCTAGGAGAGCTAGATTAACTATTTAGCTTAAAGAGTACGGTCTACTCTATTAAAATAGTAAAGTATATACCCTAAATAGTTTAAAGGCTAAAGTATTATACTTATACTATAATAACCCGTATACTAGATACTAGGGTATATCTAGGATAGTAGCTCGTATTAAAAGTACATTTTTCTAGCCTAGTATTAATAAGGATACTAAGTAGTAGGTATATACTTATAGTATATATTAGGTATCTAAGCTTTTATTAAAGAAATTATATAGTTTACTTAGACCCCTACTTATTCCCTAAAGCCTATAGTAAGAGATTACTATTAATTTTATTATAGACCTACCCCTAGTATCCTCTAAGAGAGGCGGGTACTATAATTCGATTTTAGTAGTTATAAATAAATTTATAAAATAAATCGAGTATATCTTTTATTTAAAGTATATCTATAGTATAGATTTAGTATAGTTATTTTTAGATAAAATCTTCTAATCCTATAGGCTATTAATAGGAATAATATCGGATAGAGGTTTAGTATTTATAAGTAAATAGTAGTCTAGTTTTTACGACCTTTTACTTATTAAAAGAAGGTTAAGTATTAGCTTCTACCCCTAGACCGATAGGTAAATAGAGAGATAAAACTAGGTCCTAGAATAGTACTTTAGAAGTTACTATTTAAAATATTAAAATAACTAGGATAACTAGCTACTACTAGTTTAAATTATATATAATATATCTAAGTATTTAGTAATAAAATAAACCCTAGCGAAGCTTCTACTTAAATACGAGCCGCGTATACGTTATAATACTATAAGAATATAGTATAAGTACGCCGAGGAAGCGGAGAACCGAGTAGAGATAATAATAAAAGATAAGACCTCGTAAGAGAAGTTTTACTAAAAGTATAGGTATTTATATCTTAATAGTATAATAAGAAGCGAAGGGAGTACTCTTTCTAAGTTAACTAATAGGTCCTATTAAATACGAAAAATATTAACCTCTTATAACTATATCGAAAGCTAGGACCTAAATAGATAAGCCTATATTAAATTAAGTTAATTAAGTTATCCGGAAATACCGTCGAACTAAACCTCCTACTAAAAATATATATTTATAGCGTATTTAATATATAAAGCCTTAAACTTTATATCTATAAGCCTAACGAAACCCTAGAGATACTATTAGATAACCTT
>JAOYNU010115209.1:0-128268 GCA_026745395.1 Tympanopsis confertula | reverse complement strand
TCGTTTATACGATATCCTCGCGATATGTTAAGTAAGGCTGTGTCAAGACCATATGTTATAATCGAGGTTCCACTGTATATGGGTAATAACATAATAATCATTCATGCCCAGCAGCCCAATCTCCCCCGTGGCTCGACACGACCGCAAGGATTGATAGAGACCATCTCCAGGGCCGGCCCGCTGTTACATGGATACTTAGCATACAGACGTGGCTTGATCGGCAGATCTGATATGGGTTGGGCAATATACGTATCGACCCTCCAGTTGGGTTGAGATTTATCGATCACGGGATTGAACCACGGCCGTCGTAAAGTCACGAGTTTCCTCGCTATCCTTCGACATTCAGTTATTGGAAGCATAGCTGGCATCCACCCAACCGCAGAACCGTCATCCTTCGTGCTATCATGATGATACCCCTCGAGATACCCATCTTCGGTCCGTTGCCACCAAACGCCAGTCCGCCCCAGCGCATCGAGCTGAATGCCGAAGGAACATACCTTCAAGGAGGCCTCACGCCATCATTTCAAACGATCACATCGGTGCTGCCCACCAGGATACCTTTGCGCATCATGATTCGTCCCCGGGGCGCGCCGCTTTCTTCACAGACGCCAGATTTCATCTACGACAATCTCGAATTCGAGGAGGGCATGCTCAAAGCGATACTCGATCTGAAAGCATCGGACTTGCTTGACGCCTCGCGTGGCGACGGGTTCGTCTTTGGCATACTCAAGCAGATAGATGATGAGCGGCTGGGAACGAGATTGGTCGTTGATGTGGAGAGATGCGGGCTGCTGGTGGAAGCGGCCAGACCGTTCAAGTGCGTTTTCCATCGAGCGTTTGATGCGGCGTTGGCTTTTCAGACTTGGCAAGAGGCGCTGGGCAGTGTGGTCGGGTGTGGGTTCGATGGAATACTGACTGGTGGCGGGCCGGGGAGAGCGGTGGACCATCTTGACGTTCTGGAGGATATGGTGCACGCGGCAAGGGGGAGAGTGGAGATCATTCTGGGCGGAGGGGTGAGGAGCGGAAACATTGGAGATATCCTTGCAAGACTGGGTCCAAGCCTAAGAGGCGAGCAGCCAGGCGTATGGGTACATTCATCTTGTCTGACGAGTGGCGACGGGCAAGACCCAGCAAATGAGGCAGAGATTGCCGCTCTCACTTTAATGCTAAGATGAACAACAACAACAGGTGTTGGGTCCAGGTTCTGGCATCAGATCGAACAAATGAGACTTCACGGCATGTATGGTATGGAATGATGATGCGTCTCGGGTTGTTAAGTAAATTGGCAGTCAGATGCACGCATCTTGGGCCGCCGCCGGACAGTCTGCCAGCTTGGACCAATGCGCCTTATTGACCTTTGCCTGCCCAGCCTCACTCTTGAACTCGTAGCCACGCACACGCGGCCTGGTGCCAGTACCTTTGGGCAGCTCGGACTCATGCAAGACGCCAAACGCTTTGCGCTCCTGCTCGAATCGGTCGGCAGTCTCATCCTCGGCGAGCACGCTCCTGATGCCACAAAACAGGCTTGAGACAACATGATGGTTGTGTATCTGCAGGAGGGTCCATCCCAGCATCTCCTTTGCCTGGAGGAGATGATGGACATAGGCACGGTGGTGTTTTGTGCAAGCATAGCAGGCGCAGCCGTCGGCGAGGGGTGCCAGTGATTTCTGGTGCTCGGCTAACCACATGTCAATGCCGAGCGGGAGCTTGCCGGCCGTGCAAGGTGATGATGCCATGTCCGTGCCCCCCCGCCGCACGGGGAAGGTGAAGGACAATGCAATACCCGCATCGGAGGCAGTGTTGAGGAAGGCTGCGGGCATCATGTCGACGCCCAAAGACACCTGACGCAGAATCTGATGAGGCGAGGCGGGGGGGTCGAGAGAGAGTCGTGGCAGTCTCTGCAGAGGTTTGTGATTTGAAAGGTCGTTAATGACACGGGCATCATACAGGGCCAGCCCGGACAGCCTGGCCACGACATCATCTTCTGCGAGATAAGCGAGGTATTCCCATTGCAGCGGATACTCTATCGGCAGCAGAGGCGCGAAAACGGCGCCATCATCCAGCCCTTGGAATTCGCCCAGGAGCTTTTCAACCCACTCCTCTGTTCTCTCGGCCGAGCGGAGCAGCCGTTTGGCCTGTACTGTGGACAGGCCCGTCACGTCTGCCAGGGGCACCAAGATATCGGGCCTCAGTGACTTGAGGGAGCTGATATAAGTCGGGACAGTGAGACTATGGAACCCGGTTGACGTGCAGATGGTGATGTGGTTTGCTGTGTTGCCGGCTGACGTTGAGACGACAGGACACCGACGCGGGGTTACAATGACAGGTATAGACGAAGGCAACGCGGTGAACGAGTGCAGAGGAGTCGTGTGGGCAGCGGTCCGAGGTATTCCATGTATGGGAGCATCGGCGGGGTTGCGCCCCAGGACTGCAAAGACGAAAAATTATGACGGGATCATTAGTTAGGCGGCGGGTGATGAACAAAAGAGGCCGGCCAATACAACACAACCCAGGGACGTACAGTCTTCAAGGGCCACCAAGGCCCCCCCAAGGGCGGTGTACTTGTGTATATTATCAGGCGTCAAGTGCGGGATGCAGCCCCTCGAGGTGGTGGCAAGGAAGTTTGGAGTGTCGATGGGAGTCCGTCCAGGAATCACGAGCCTGCCGAGACGAGCAGCGGCCGTCGGGGAGCCGCTCAGCGAGCGTAGAATATCAAAGACCATAGGAGCCTGCTCTCGGTCGGTAGCATTGACTGCTATGTTTCTCGGCATTTGGGTTTGCCGCTGTGGAGGCTCAGGCCTGGGTGAGTCAATATCTCGATATCTCAGTATCTCAGTATCTCAGTATCTCAGTATCTACGGATTTCTTTTGTTGAGGCAAGACGGGATGCCAGCCACCACCGCCACTCCACCATCCACCATCCACAGCAACACAAAAGTCGTTTTCCAGATTGACTTTGTCCTTAATCTTGACTTAATCTTGACTTTGTCCTAGTTGTTGTTCTAATCCAGACTGCATTCGTATCCACCTGGTATGTACCACTCAATGACTCTTTGCCAACTTTCTACCATGTATCTGCATATGTACACACAGATAGGCGGACTCGGACTCGAGGGATGGGAAAAAAGAAAGAAGAAGAAGGGAAAAAAAAGAAAAAAATCAACCCCAGCCCTCCACCACCTTTCCGAGCGTTCCGACTCGGCTCGTTTCTGATCTTTTGGATGGCAACCTTTCCGCCCAAGCTTATTAGTGCAACCTCTAACATGCAAAGGCTGAGCCCTCACAGCTCCGCATTAAGGCCCCAATCCTTCAGCTAGCACGTTGGCTCCCCCCCCCCATTGGGCAAGGGGGCAAAACTTGGCCGAGAGCAAAGTCACCCACGGCTCTGGATCTCGAGCGTACATACTTGATCCCACCAGTGCCCAGTGTCGTCCTAGGACCCATAAAAAAGCCATGGCCGAGAGATCCGATGGCGGCTCCTTGTCTCTCTTCAAGTTTGCCCGCAAACATCGCCACAAAGCCTCGGCGAATAACGACCACGACGATGATACTCTGCCCCTCATGGCGGACTTGGATAATCAGGACACCGCGGCTGCCAGCAGTGTAAGCATCACACAACCATACTCGGTTGCACCGACCCCGTCAGACTCCTTGCCTTCCCAGGCCGGCAGCGAAGCGCCTTTGCAAGCGTCCAAGCCCGACATTGGCGGTGTTGGCAACGCTGTCTCGCAAGTGTCACGCGCCGACCTCGACGACGTGAACGCGGGGGCCGGTGACTCGTCCAGTGTCACGACGCCTCGGTTTATCCAAGAACAAAGCATCACGGGAAAAGCCTGGAAATGGGTCCCGTATCCGGTCCGGCGTGTCTGCAACAAGACGGTGGAGTGGGTGCGCGGGCCGGATCCGCCTCGTCGGCACTTCATCAAGCCCATCCTTCCCAAAGTGCAGGAGTACCCTCTGCGCCTCCTGGACCGGTACCTGCCCAAGCGGCGGCAGCGCACCTGGGCAACATTCGTCCTGTTCGCCATCTGGCTCGTCATCTTCAGCCTTGTCAAGCACCAAGAAGAATTCAAGTTCGAGATTCAGGGCTGGGGCGTCCCACGCGACATCGACTGCGGGACGACGTACTGGTCGGCGGGCAATGGCTGTGGCGTCAACGGCGACGGGTGCCGGCCGTTTGATGGAAGCGGATTTCCCTTTCGATGCGCAGCCTCGTGCGAGAGCTACCATGTGCTGAATCCACGTGCCGTCGGCACCCAAGAAGTCATCTATGCTCCTTTTGTCGTTGGCGGCCCTCCGAGCGACGACAACATCACGGGGGCATTCTACAGAGGAGACTCGCACATTTGCAATGCTGCGATCCATGCCGGCGTCGTCTCCAACATGCGCGGGGGCTGCGGCGTGCTCCATCTCGTGGGAACGGCTGCCGACTTTGTCGGCTCAAAGAGACACGGCATTCCAAGTGTTGGTTTCGACTCGTACTTCCCGCTGACCTTCACCTTTTCGCAAGGAATCGAATGCTCCGCCGTCGACAACAGATGGGCCCTCCTCGGGCTCTCCGTCGCCATCACCGTCATCTTGTCGCTTTTCACGGCATCGCCGTCCCTCTTCTTCTTCCCCACCTTCACCATCATGTTTTGGGAGGTTGGCCTGGCCTCGGACCAGCCGGGCCACAGCACAACGCCGGACCTCGTCTCGATAGTTCTGGCCCGGTTTCTTCCAGCCATGTTTTGCGCCTGGGTCATGTTTGACCGCATGGGAGTGCGCAGAACACTCGACGGGCTCACGGCGCAGGTGGAAAAGACGGTGCTCTGGGTCGGGGCTGCCTGGGTCAGTTGCCTGGACAACTACACGTGGTCAAAGGCCATCCCCATCCAGCGGCTCGACGGACACGACATCCAGCAGCAGCCGGGCGCAAAAGCCGCGCTTGCCATCATCATCATCATCCTCTTCGCCACCATTGTGTCCCAGATCTGGTTCTTCCGCCAAGAGGGCCGTCTCCCCGGCAAGCTCAAGTTTTACGGGCTTATTCTCCTGGCCATCCTGCTTTCGTTTTCGCTGCCGGACCTGTCCCTTCGAATCCACCACTACATCATTGGTCTTGTGTTGATACCGGGCACCGCGCTGCAGACACGTCCGAGCCTCCTCTTCCAGGGCCTGCTTGTCGGATGGTTCATCAACGGCGTGGCGAGGTGGGATTTCGCCTCGGTGCTGCAGACGGCGAGCGAGCTCCAGGGGGACGCCCAGCTCGGCTCGCCGTTGCCCCTGGTGCTGGCCCCCTTGGTTGCATTCGCCGTGAACACGACCTCGAACATCACCTTTGCGTGGGGACCGCCTCCCGCGAGTGGGACGTATGACGGCATCAGCATGCTCGTCAATGACGTGGAACGTTTCCGGGGGTATTTCCGCGACGGAATCGACTCCATCGTCTGGGACCGTGATGCCGATCTCCAGCTTCCGGAATACTTTCGATTCGCCTACATGAGCGGCACCTCGACGCAAGACTACACCAAGGCAGGCACGTGGGCGGCCAACGGGACGTGGACTCAGATGGAGGATGGTCCTTCGTAGAGCACTTTTTTTTTTTTTTTTTTTTTTTTTGCCATGCTATGTTTGTATGCATTTCTGGTTGCTATTGGATGTTGGATGTTGGATGTTGGATGTTGGATAGGTCGGATGCCATACAAGTTGGCTATACACAGTCTGTTCAGGTTCTATCGAATTCGTTTATGCGTACGGATACAGCGTCAAGATCAGATAGATATCCATCCATAGCCTAATTGTCATTTAGAGCACCCATACATGACCATGTTTATCAGTAAACCAAGATGCAAGCTTTGTCACCACGCACGCACTTGACAAGTAACAAGGCTGGAGCTCGATCTCAATTTCTCAGTTTTCGTCCTTTCATCAACATCATCATGTCGCCACGACTTCCCACAGAGGCCGACTTTGAGCCACTCAGACCATCGCTGACATTCAGCCTACACTTTCCCGACCCGCCCGAAGTGTGTTTTTTGTTTCCTTTCTTTTCCTTTCCTTTCTGTCGTGTAGGGCGTAGAAGCCTTATATGTCACATTTTCAGAGAAGTGGTCAATTGATATTTTCCTTTCCAGAACACAAAATAACAACCCAAGTCCACAGCTGCTTTCCTCCTCCTCTTCCACGGACTGGGCGACACAAACACCCCGTTCTCCCGATTCGCCGCCAGCCTTTCCCTCCCCTGCGTCCTCGCCATCTCCGTCCGCGCCCCGCACGCAATCCCGCCATATCTCCTCGACGACGGCCGTCCCTCCTCATCGGCCACGCCAGCCAGCTTCCACTGGGGCGACGACGTCGCCATCGACTCCCGCACAGGCGACCTCGATGCAGACCCGGGCTTCGACAAAGCCGCGCGTCTGGTGTGGGACAAGCTGGTGCTCGAGACCATAGTCGGGCGCTGCGGCTGGAGTGTGCGCGACGTGCTCGCGTTCGGGTTCGGCCAGGGCGGCAGCTTTGCGCTGGGGCTGGCGGCGCGAACGTCGAGATTGCACGAGCTGAGGGGCGTGGTGTCGGTGGGTGGCGGGCTGCCGAGGTCCATGGTGAGTAGTAGCAGTCGTAGCAGTGGTGGGGGGGGAAGGAGTCCGACATTGGTGCTGCTGGTCCAGGTTGAAGAGGACGAGGCCGATCACGTTAGGCAAGAGTTTGGCAATGTAAAGGCGGTGACGTGGAAGAGCAGCGACGTGAGGATGCCGGCAAACCGGGATGAAATGTATCCCATCATGCAGTTCTTTGCAGAGAGGCTTGCTCTCGATGCCGACCTGAAGGTTAATGTCACGATTGGGGGGTTTGCAGGGTATATATAAAAAAGAGAAATACCAAGATCCGGCATAACCAAAGAATATATTATAAAATGTTATCCGGTTACTGAGCTTCAAGGACAGAGGGTATCATGTCTTACTGTATTTTTTTATTGTGGCCTCTTCGTGGGACCGATGGGGGGAAGCTCTCGGTGATTAGCTCGGATGGGTGCAAAATCTATCCGGCTATACGCATCTTTAATTATAAATAAAATGTTATCCTATATTCCATCCAACATCATGTACGCGACGGCGTTTGACTCGACGTCATCAACACCTTCATCGTGTTCCTCATCAACTCTGGCACACCTCCCAGACCCTTGCTCTCGAGCGAGACGAGCACCGCAATCCTATACTCCTGCCAGGTCTGCTTCACGCCTCCCGTCTCCCCCAGCCTCTGAAGACTCCTCTGATTGACCGGCCCCGCATGCCTTGTTACCGGTCGCCCGCCCTCAATGCCCTTGCTCCTCTCCGTCTCCAGGTCCTCCCGTGCTCTCATGGCTTGGATCGCCAGCCTGCACAGGACTGGCGAGTACGACAGACTGAACAGTGACGGCAGCTCCAACGAAGGCTCGAGCCCAGCAACGTAGCGCGTGAGCTGGCGGACCAGGTCTCGCGGCATAAGACACCCGAGCGCATTGGTGTCGGAGTCGCTAAAGGCCCGAGAGCGCCATAGACAGTTGCACGTGTCCATGAGGAACCCGTTGAAGGCATTGACAAAGGCGCGGTCATACGACGTGCCACCGGATCCGGCGTTGGCCATCGCGAGCTCGAATCCGCGCTTGTAGGTGGCGAGGACAGAGCATAGCCGGGACAAGGTGGCGGCAGAGTCCGTAAAGAGGATGCTATATACGAGCCGCGCCGGTGGGGGCACTATTCGAACACATCTCTGCAGAGACTGGTCTGAGAAGATGGACGTGACGTGCTCGTAGAATGTTAGGATCGTGAAGCACGTCGAGATAGCAGCCGTCGAGGTTTGGAGCAGGGTGAGACATAGGGAGTTGACGTGCGTGATGAGAGCGGCGATCGAGTCTGCCGTATAAGGCGGGGCTTTTTCGGGTGCCGATCGCAGTATCACGCCCCAATGGACGAGAAGTTTGGTGTATATTACGAGGAGCAGGGTTTGCGACGCCGACGTCTGGTCAAGGAGGCTTTTCTCGAGAGGCTGGAAGATGAACCGGTAGAGCTCTGGTTGTTATTTATTAGTGTTGGATGAAGCAGAGGGGTTGGTTGATGTATATAATAGCACTTACCATCAAACTGGAGGAGTGGCACACAAGACACAATGCTGACAATGCTGTCCTTGGCTTCACAGCCATCCCAACTCGGCAGGTACTCTCGAAGAAACTCGAGCACAACGATTGGCAGGTGTCTTGTCTGAGCCACATACTGGGAGATGATACCAAGCACGTCGGTAACTGCTGCGCGATCTGCATCCCCACATGTCACGTCTTGAAGGGCCGCTGTTAACCAGTTGCGAATCCGGAGCTCCGCCTCGTCATCAGGCCGAAGGAGAAGCAGCTTCTGGAGGAGTGGGTCAGCCACTATTGCAACGAGCTGGCTGGGCAGCTCAATCTTTTCAATGTTTGCCACAAAAGAATCAACATTGGTGATTTCCTCCAGCGTAACAGACTCCTGAGAGCTTGTCAGTTGCCGCTCACGAACAAGAGATATGGAAGATGGCTGGCACGAGTCAACGTACCTCTGTGGCATGAGATGTCTGGACGCCTGGGATCATGGACTTTTTGCGATTTCCAAAGCGACGGCTGACTCTGAAGCTATCTTGAACGGCTCCCGGATCCTGAGACCTCAGAGCATGGGCCTCGCGGATCTCATCGAGCCTCGCCTTCCATTGAGGGTCCGGATGCTTGAACGCCGAGGCCCTGCCGCGGACCGCCTCTCCAACAATAATCTCGGGGTAGTAGTCCTTGAACACCCTCAAAAGCCCCATGAGGGACGGGTCGCCGCCAGTATTCCTCGACAGCTCAAGCCTGGCAATGGTGTGATATCAGTGATCAAGCTCCTAAACGCCACTTTCCCGGGGTTTCGCTCACAGAGCTTGGATTCTAAACGGCCTGACATGTTTTCTGCGCGTTATCAACGCAAGAAGATGGCTCAAGTGGGTCCTGATGGCCGCTACGTCGAGCAGGTTGAACAACACAGGATACGCTCGTGATAGTATTATCTGGCCATCGTTGTCGAGAACATGATAGACCAGGATAAGCCACCGTAACAAGAGCGCCTGCACAGCAAGCGCAGGCTTCAGCTCGCCGAGACCAAGGCTGCCGACAACGCGAAGGACATCCTCTCCTGGGACGGCGGCTGCCGGGTATAAATTGCGAACTATAGCTCCGATGCTTGCCTGATCCAGGTAGGTCGGTGCCTTGGTGGCCAGCGCGACGAGCTCGCGTAGATTGCCAGGTGGGACGCCTTCTTGGTACGCGAGCTGTGCAAGTTCGGCAACGGCAGGTTTGATACTTGTGGGGCGGCTCTTGGATGGAAGTTTTGCGGCTGGTCCATGTCAGATTACCGGGAAACTTACACGTAGGACGGACGTCATGAATGGATGGAGAAATAACAACAACAGCTGGGCGAGGTGATCCGGAAAGACTTGCCTGCCACTACACTATCTGTCAGAGAGTCCATAGCAATCTTTCCCGATGCTCTCCTGAAACGGGCTGTGAGTCTGAGGGTCTGGGGTGTCAAGCAAGCAGCTGGAGACCGCGGGACCGGCGAGGGCTCTGATCCGATCCAATGGGTTCGCTCTGGAATGGCGCGGCGTCCTATCGTCCTTATGGGTCAGTGATGATGATCCCTTGCCACCAGCTACTTGGCACCTTCCAGACGTGCATGATAATCCCGTGCCTTTGACTGCATACGTGTGACATGCGGAGGCTCCCGCGTCAAAAAGAGCTTTTACAATGCCTAAATCCAAATTCGGCAGCCAAGGCATCAAGTCTGGGGGGGGGGGGCAAAACAGCGTTTGAAAAGAAAGCAATGTACGGCCGACCTCACCGCTGCCGGAAACGAGTTGCTACTTCCGAGATCAGCAGCTTATACTGCAGACGTAACCGCTCACCTGATGCCAAGTCTGTCCGCAAAACTTCTTATCCGTTTTGGCGTGTGATGGGCCATGAGCTGGTTGCAGCGTGACGTGATGTTTTCTAGAACATGGCATTGTTTGGTTTATTATATGTAGACAGACGATAGTACAGACAGTCATGCATAGGACAGCTGGCGACAGCCGCGCTTATATGATATCAAGCCACACCTTCGTTCCTTCTCTGCCTTGAGCTTTTTGTTTGTATTATTTATTCATTATTATTTATTATACTTTCTATCGTCTTGGCCGTCGTCGTCGTCGTCGTCACTGTCGCTGTCACCGGGCATATCCGTTCGATATGCATCAGATCACACCCGCCAAGCATCCAACACAGCTGCAGGGCCTCGATAAAATTTCTCGCCCTTCTTTACTTGTCTCTCTCTCTCTCTCTCTCTCCCCCTCTCTCTTGCTTGGTCGCACAAGGCCTTCCCGGACAATTTAGGCCATTCAACCACGACCTCGAGGTATCACGACATCGAATATGGACGAGACAGACAACTACGAATTCATAGTGCCAGGCTGTCATCCGGAAAGGATTCTGAGATCCCGCGGACACCTTGACTGCACCCGTCAGGATGCAGCAGACTCGATAAGGTTAGTCCAGTGACGGTCTTCCAGATACAATGCTGGGACAAGTGATGAGAGGGTGGGGGTTTCCGTTCAGTTGGCCTCATGCGGCGTGGATCTGGATGTCTATTATTTATTGTTATTTTGTTATTATTATTTTCTCTCTTTTCTTCTTCCTCCTCGTCTTCCCATCTTGCTGATCCGATGTTGCATTGCAGTCAGGTCAGGCACCAGTGGGTATCGTAGCGACATGAAGCATCATCACAGACATGACATGACGATGCTGTCGTGTATTGCCATTGTCATTGCCATTGTCATTGTCGTCTCCGTCGCCGCTGCCGCCGCCGCCGTCGAGTGCCGTTGTGACGGGATGTGTTCCGACCCCCACATGACCATACCGACAGCAGATAATTCCATCATCATGCTATCCTCCCCATCGTAAGCGCAAAGTGCAACTCCGATTTGTGGTGGTGAGACAACACCCCCTCCCAACCGAGCTTACGCACCCCTGCTTCTCCGACTTTTATTACTTGGTATGTAGTTGTGTTCTTCCAAGCTTTGACTGTGTTGCCCCACTCCGGCTCTGCTAACAATATGTTTGGGGCATCTACAACCAGAACCAGCGAGCCCAGAGAGAAGTTTTTCGTCGAACCCTACCGCGGCTATCGGTGCTGCCGGGCCGGAGGACCTCGCAGCTCTTTGGACGTCAATTGGCAAACCAGCCTATACCTACCCGTTCCCTTGCTTTTGGCCCAGTTATCAAACCGTCCTCGAGCCCAACCTGTCAATCTGAAGCACCAAAACTGGCTGCTTGCCGCTGCTCTCCGTGCCGCCGGTTTATCGATTCATCAGCAAATTGCATACGCTACAACGTTTATCGTCCAAAGGCGCCCAGTTCAACGGCCCCACCTTGGTCCCCGGAAGACAAACTTCTCAACATCCTCTCCACCCCCACTGCGCGCGCCCTCCCCACCTTATATTCTGGCGACCAGAGGGATTCTCACGGGGTATAAATACATGTTCACATGGCAGAGACTTCACGCCCCATTACATCTTCGTCTCTAGTTCTGGCTGTCCGAGACTCGATAGCCTCCCTCAACAGGGTCTTGATTCAAAAACTTTACTATCCATCATCGTCACGTGCCGATAACATTCACCGTTGGCTTCTTGTCAACCACTATCCAGATAATCATCGTTTTTCAATTTGATATCGGTATTGGGAGCAGACACGGTCCGTCATCGTACCTGGACCGGGAATCGGCGCGCCCTAATAGCCATCGTCGTTGTTGTGCAATCAGTCTCATCCATCTGCGCGCTCATCATCCGGTTTTGGAGGGGGGGGTTCTTGCTCTCTTGCTCTTGCCTTGCCGCCTTCACGGAGCTCATCGGTCTACGACGGATCAAGAGTGGTTTCCAGACTGTTTTTGGTTGCCGGTAGTGAAGCTCGCAACTCGTGCCGCAACGTGGGACGGCGTGTGGCTGTTGAAGACTTACAGATGAGAAGCCAGTAGACCGTGTCTGGCGGTAGCGGCTCATGAGACATCGCAACTCTTCTTGATGCACCTGAGGGTGGCATATCTATCCGCCGGTCTGTATGTGTGCCTGCCCTACACCACCGACACTTCTCTGTGCATGCGTTGACTAATCCCGACATGTGTGACGTCCTGAAGCGCAGCGCAGTCTCATCCACCAAACCCGACCTGCTCCAGATAGGCGGTTGAGTCCTGGGGTTGTGCTATAGAACATTGTGTATCTTAGTGGATTGCATGAAATGTTACCCTCACAAGCATCGCAGGCATCCGCGGCCTTTAAGAGGCCTGTGGTCATACGCGATACCCGAGAGTGCATCCCGATATCCAGAGTACTTTCAGAGTCCGACATCATCGTCCTTCTCACGCCTGTCGTTGCACCTCCACCTGGTGCGCCGCCCGGATCGGCCGATCCGTTTGAGATCCTGGGCCGCAGCATCTCTCTTCGGCATCCCCTTGTCCGCCATGTACCATATACGAAGCAGGCCGGCCTCACAAATACTCATGGGGCTTTTGTGCGGTTGGCAAAGGTCGTTGTATTCGTCGTCTCCGGTTCTACAAACAGCAACGAACCGTCGCAAGTAGATTTGGCCGATGTGGCCAGAATCATAAGTGAAGAAAAGGTGCACGTCGTGGTGGCGTGCTCACATGCAGTGACTGAGGAGGTCGAGGATAGTGAATTTGAAACGATAATCAGAGCAAGCGGCTATGCCCACGCCGACCTAGAAGCTGTCGCGTCCTTGCTCTTTGGGGGAAAGGAGCCTCCGCCACCGCTGCCACGGGTCCCGCCGCCACCACGGCCTCCCGAATGGCAAGTCGTAGTGTGGCATCCGGTCAAAGACATACAGCCAATGTTTGACCTCTGGTCCAAGGTCATGCCCCGGAAATTTCACCTCAACCGCTTCATGTTTGGCAACATACTGCGCCGCGACGGCTGGTCCAAGCACTTTGTCGTCAGGGACCAGTCCACCGGGAACATCCTCGGGTACTCGGCCACATACACCACCTATGCCGACAGCGACCCGGATACCCTGGTGGGGTCTCTTGCCATGATCATAGTGCATCCAGACTTTCGCAACCGCGGCATCGGTACCCGGCTGCATAATCACGCTCTCTCGCAGCTCAGAAAGACCAGGGGCGTTGGCCGCTTGCAGCTCGGCTCCACTTTCCCACGCCTCCTCTACGGCTTGCCCGTGGGCCTTGAGTCGACTCGATGGTTTGCCAACCGGGGGTGGGATATCGACATCCCTCTGCCCGGCCAAGGCTTCCCGGTGTCGGACTGGCTCCTCAACTTTGACCGTCTGCCGCAGACCGACATAGCTTCTCTGCCCGGTGTTCACTTCCGGTCCTGTGGCTTCGACGAGTTCCAAAACGTGATAGACATGGTGCGCGGAATCACGAAACAGCACACGCACATGATGGGCTGGTATGATCAGTACACTAAGCTTGCGGGGACGCCGAGCATCCAGGACGTCATGGTGGGGGTTATGGGCGGCAGAATTGTGGCGGCAGCAATCACATACGAGACGAGCCCGGGGAGCCCAACGGGCCAGGACATGCCCTGGCCTGGGACCATCGGCAGCGCCGTTGGCGGTGTCACTTGTGCTTGCATCCCAGGTATGTGCCAGGATCAGTCGCCCTTCTCCTCTGTCTTGTTTGAATGGTGATTAACAAGCAATTCATCCAGGCACCGATGAAGTCGTGCCATTCAGTAGGGATGCCCTCATGATCCGGCTCCTTGATGCCTGCATCAAGCAGCTGCGGTCGCAGAATTGCCAGGCCCTGCTTATCGACACCATCAGAGGTGGCCACGAGGGCTTTCAATCACTGGGTATGTTCAATCATCGCCCCCCTTCCTTACAGGACTTGCTGCTGATGATGCGTTCAACCAGGTTTCGAGGAATGGGCCCAATACAAAGAAGTATGGAAGGATGTTTGAAGATCTAAGCATGGGCGAGGTATCTTTATGCCAATCGAGATGGGTTTGTTCCCTTGTTTATATAGCAACGCAGAACGGCAAACGGTGGCAAAAGCATTAAATGTACGGATCAACTCATCTTTGACAGCTGCGGCGTTGGGGCGTTGGATCAAGATATATATACATAACTGGGCCAAAGCAGAACCAAGTAGCGTAAATACTATTATTGCATGGACCAAAAATCAATCAATCTCTTGGGTAGATAGATATATAGATAGACAACGAATGAATCCGTACAGAGCCGACCAGAACACGCAACGCTACTATCGTAGACTCGCTTGGACCAAACAGCCCAAAGTAGCCAGCCAGCTCTACGATTCGCTTTGGCAGATCCATTTGAATATCAGAGGCATTACGCAGTGCAGTTGATTGTGTTTCAAAGGCCAAAGAGGCAATTTATTCATGTAGTGCAGATGTTGCAAAAGTGCCCGCTGCCTCTGATGCCCACCCGTTATATTGTTAAATTGCGCCGAGTTCGTGCCCGTGAGGAGTCATAACTTGTGACCGACCGTGTATGATTAAAAAGAAGTGATGGCTTAAATGGTATTACCCATGTCGTAAAGAAAGGTCGTAAGGATAATATGAGCAAGTGGGTGCGGTGCGTACGTGGTAACTGATCAATACCGGGTTGCGGCCCAACCTACAATATGATATGATATGGGCGAGCCTTCCTTGGGCAACACCAGTCAAAAGACGCCTGCCTGCCTATCTAGTCGGCAGATGCCAGCCCGTCGGCGCCATGGGAGAACTCGGGCGAGTTTTTCCAGCTGCGACATATATCCATGATTAGTGTGAAATGGCACAAGAGCGAAGGAGGAACAACTACTTGCATCTTTACGAGGCCATCGTCGCCGCACGAGGCCAGCATGCACGGGTCCGAGGGGCTCCACGCGGCAGCATTACACATGCCGTAGTGGGCAGAAAGCTTGGCCACGATCTCACCGCTGTGCTTGTGCCAGACAAAGACGTCTCCTTCGGATTCACTACCGCTCAGGACGAAGCTTTCGTCGGCCCCGCCAAAGGCCGTCCGGATCAGGCAGGAGGAGCGGCCGGGACCGACAAACTTTCGCACCGTCTCGCGCGTATGTATGTTCACCATGATGATGACGCCATCGTCCCGGGTGACCAGCACGTGGTTGGAGTCGGCGCTGAATACCACGGGCCGCTGCACACCATCCATCTTCCATTCCTGCTGGTGCGTGTTGGCATTGTAGAGGTGTATCCGTGTCTTGTTCTCGGCGACTATGATCCATCGCCCGTCGGGCGAGGCCGAGATATCCTGGCAGCGATGTGGCTTGGACCACTCGTACATGAGATTTCCGTCCTTATCCCATGTTCGGAGACTGCGATTTCGATCAAGCGACGAGGTCACAAAGGTTTCGCCGTCAGGAGCCCAGGCGCAGCCAGTCACAGGCTCATCAAACGAATCCATGGCCTGGATCAATGCCCCGTCCTGCGAGAGAACAAGGAGCAAAGAAGAAGAAGGGGAGGGGGACATATATATCAGCGTATAGAACCAGGAGTGGATGATGCAGTGGGCCAACCTACTGTAGCGTCCCATAGCCGCGCTACCTTGTCGAATGAGCCTGTGAATATTATGGAATCGTCCGGACTCCACACAACGTTAACAAGCCCTTTCTGGTGGGGGCCAAGTCTGTAGACGACCCGGAAGTTGCGCGTATCCCAGACGAAGACGTAATTGTTATTCCCACATGCAGCCAGCTTCCGTCCGTCATGTGAAAAGACAACATTCCAGACTTGTCCTTTGAAATCGTCGAGTTCGATTGCTACTTCGGAGGGGAAGTTAGCCCTGTCGCATTTGTGGTCGGCGAACAGCGTGCCCGACGAAGATGACGTGTGGCATTTGCAGGACTCGATCTGGGATCTCGTTACTTGGCTGAGAAGGTTGAGGAGTCGTTTCTCAGGAAGTAAAACGTACGGAGAGATGAACTCTGGCACAACACGGCGAGGGTTTGAAAAATCAGTCAAGGTTCGTTTGGGGTGGGGGGACGAGTAACCAGGTGTTTCGGGACGGACCAGACAGGCTTACTTGAAAGATCGGACAGCAAGTGGTCGCGAGAGCTTCCTGTTGCGCCATCCCAGTTTGCCGAGGCACGCAGGTGTTCGGGTGACTGGTACATGAGCAGGCTGCTGAGTTCCGGCACCTCTGCCTGCTGACAGAGCGGTGTGAGCTCGTCCCGTAGCACCTTTAGAGCCTGGGTCCGGCTGTCCTGCTCCAAGGTTTCGAGGTACTTTTGCCGCTTGACCAGGAACCGCAACCGTCTCTGATCCGCTCCCGGCACCAAGGGCAACCCGGTCCTCTGATGCTGCGAGATCCCATTGGAATTGGCCTGGCCGGACGCTCCGAACAAGATGTCCTCTGCCAGTTGCCATGACCCTCCGAGTATCGCAGTACGCAGATCCGCCACCACTGGGCTTTCTATCTGACAGCCGCTTTCCCTACTCACGCTGTCTGCTGCGTCTTGGTAGCCCAAGTCGGAGAGCGCCTGTATAAGCAGTCTTGTGACCTCGACGCGGTTGAGGTTTGGATACGACTCAAGAGCCGGCCTTGCGGGATCGAGGGAGCAGCGCATGTGGGCGGTCGCATGGGCCGAGGTTCCGTTATGGGTCGACATTATGTTTTGGATTGGTGCTATGCGTGCGAAGGAAGGAAGCTCGCGGCCTTGTCCTTCTATGGGAGTGTGCCCGTAGGCTGTTGGAGGCGAGGCCACGCACGTGTGCTTGAAACGGGCGATGGAGGGAATGATGGATGGATGTTGTGATACAAGATGAAGTTATGGCACACACTGGCTTGGAGCTCTAGATAGATAGATGGATAGACTACTAAATAGCTGGTCCACCTGTCCACGTCACGGGTCTGTCATGCGACAGCTGTCGTCGAAAGATAAGGTACATTACATATACACAGCTTATTATATAGTGCAGGTGCCATCGCATGGGCAGTCGTCCACAACGCTTTGAGAGGCTTTCAACGCTCTATATATCCTTTGAGCTTCATCGTGGATGTGGTTCAAGCCATCTATCTACCTAGCTATCTACCTAGCTATCTACCTATCCACCTGTAGTTGCATTGTTGGTGATGGTAGAAGCGGGGTTTCTCTCCAGTCTCGTCTATCTACCTACCCAGGCAAGAACAAGATGAATTTCTTCCCACACATAATGGGCACATGACGACACTGCAAATATAAATAAACAGATAGGCAAAGAGGCAGACCAGATAGAGATATCTATCTATAGGATCAGTAGCTCCAAAAGTCAGAACTCAGTAGGCAGATGTCTGCATGGCCTCATACCCGCCCATAATGACGTATGGTTCTTGGCTCTCATTCCATTTAGCTCAAAGCTCGGTAGGTGCCGTACCCACTAACTAGCACCCACTAACCCTACTAGATGAAATGTTAGATAGGGCCTATGCTTGCCCTGAGCGCCACCACCAGCCGTTCGTTCTCCGTTCAGGGCTGGGAAAGCTCTGAAATTTTTTTTTTTACTTTCTCTTCTCCATCTCGCTCTCGCGCTGTCGCATCACAACTCGTCTTCCATATGGCCTCTGGCCTCGATCTGGAAATGCCGACATGCCAAAAAGAGACCCAGGCCGGCTTATTGGTCTTGTCTACTTTCTACTGATGCACCAGGGCTTGCGCAAGCTATAATAACTTGCGACATCTTGCCTGCCAAAATTTCTTCCCCTCAGCGGATCCTCTCCCCCACCCGCCGAACATCTACAAACCCCCAATCCAACCTCAAGTGAACTCCACAATCGTCATCCTACCGTCTGAACGAGTTCATGGGCCGCCAATTGCGCCCGTCTTGTTCCTAACACACCATAAATCAAACTGGACGAACACCAGCAGCCCTGAAGCAGCCCGTTCTCGCGCGCGGCCATGTCTCCCTCACCTGGTGATGCGCCGTCCTCGCCTGAGGGGAGGCCCGGGGGGCTCGCCGGCGTCTTCAAAGGCCTGACCGGAGGTGCCAAGCTGAGCAGGGCATCGCTGCATCCGACGTCGTCGGCATCGGCATCGGTGGTGCTGTCGTCGCATCCGAGCGACGATGCGACAGCCACAGCCAAGCTGGAGGCCCTGTCGCCGCATCACGTCGAGGTGTTCGAGCTGCTCAGGAATGGGTCCGCCGATGAGAGGACGTCTGCGGCGAACACGCTTCGATACGCCATGGCCGAGTACCCGCTTCGCCCCGTTCTCGACATATGGGACGCCGCCAAGGATATGATCGCTGCCTCGGAGCTGCCCGAAACCAGGATCGCCGGCTGGGAGCTGCTCGCAGAGTGTGGCAAGCATCCAGCCTCGACCGATCTCGAGCGCAAGGAGTACTTCCAGACGCTGTCCGCACCGGCGAGCCCCGACGACTTCCATCTGCAGCTCGCAGCCCTGGTTGACCTGACGAAGCGCGGGCGCGACCTGTCCGGGTTTGATTACGACGTCATACCGCTATTGACGACATGGCTGCACGGCGCATACACCAGCATCAGGGTGGCTCGTAAGGAGGCCAAGAGCAACGTTCGCGCCAGCAAGACGGCCCTGTCGGGAAAGGAAAAGAACCTGGCGCAGCTCTTTGCCTTTATAATCGATGTCGTCAAATTCTGCTTCAACGTGGCCGATGACGAGGCCGTGAGCGGGCTCATCGATACCCTGCTCCACATTTGCATGAACACCAGCTCCGAGGACGACCTGCGGTCGTGCATCTCCGTCATTGACACCATCGTCACCTTTGGCACCATCCCGCAACCCAAGCTCAAGGAGTGCGTCCATGTTCTGAGCAGCATCTTTTGCATGGTAGCCACCCTCGAGAAAGACGCCTGGCACACAATATCAATCCTGTCCTGGTCGCACAACGGCCAGGCGACAATTCGCGTCCTGCTCGACGTGCTCCGAGAGACCCGTGGCCTGGGCGCCGACGAGGTTGCCGCCAACCGTGAGGTTCGAGGCGCCCTTGCCGTCCTCCGCAAAATTCTGGCCAAGGGCAAGGAGAAGCGGTTCCCTGCCATACCGCTTGCTCTCCTTGTCGACGGGGTCGCAACCGCAGTCAGGTCTACGTCGTCCGTCAAGGTACACATCGCCGCCATGGACCTGATCAATTGTCTCTTCGACTCCGGCGAGGGCAGGCTGAACCCCATCATGGTGGACGAGGACTGGTCGATTGCACTGGAAGCTGCTCTCGAATGTTCCAGAAAGGTCAAGGTCTCTCTGGCCGACGGCGGCGGCGGCATTGGTGGCCAGACCGTCGCATCCAAAGACGATGCGGTCATGGTGGAGACGACACTGCGCACCTCTATCGTGGATCTCGTGCTGAGGCTCGAGGCCCTGATGAAGCAAAGGGATGGCGACTTTGTGCCAAGGCCCACAGTTGCAAAGTTCCTGGTCGACGCCCATCGGTTCTTGCCCGACTCGACCGCGATCACGGTCCTGGACTACTACCTTGAACTGCGGTACTGCTCACCTCCGGATCCGCAGTGGAGGGACAACTTGCTGTTGGTTCAGGTGGCTTTCTTCAACAACAGGGCTCGATCGCCAGATACCCGTCTCAAGGCGCTGCAAATCATTGTCGATGCTGTCGAGTTCATGGACATAATGATGGGCCAAGAGGCAGGACACTTGGTTTCCGGCATCGTCCGCGATCTCCTTGGCAACATCGGCGAAGAAGAAGACGTTCAGATTCTGGACGCCATCGTCTCGCTGACGGCAGCCATCGCCACGTCATGTGACATGCTCCTGTTTGACTTTATGTTCGCTGCTCTCAAACGCATCGTCAACAGCGACCGGCTCCGATCACCGCTTACCCCCACTGTGGCGGCCGCGGCCGCCCGTCCAGGCACGCCCATCATCCAAGACCGGCCGGCCGCAGTGCCAGGCTCCCAAACTCCCTCCAATATTGCCACAAGGGGTTTCGCTCGCATCTTCATGTCGTGCATGAACTCCGATGCGGGCAAGGCCATCAAAGCATTCAACCAGCTTGTGAGCATCGCCGGCTCCAAGGAGTGCGAAATCGACGCCCGGCTTACGGCCATGAAGCTTCTTTTCCGACTCCGAGCAGATTGGAACAACCAGATCCATCTGACCACTCACCTGGACGCCGATCACCTCGCCGACTCCCTGTACCGGACCGAGCTATCAATCGCGCGCAAGCAGGCAGAGGATGCATTCCAGACGGGGAGGTCGTCGAGGAACGAACACGTTCTCACCTCTCGTTCCTCTCGAGGCATATCCTTTACCCAAGGCCAGACGCAGGAGCGGGTAAACCCTGTTCGACTGGCAAGCACAGCTCGGCCCACCGTACAGCGATATCATCCCATGTGGAGTCTTCCAGACCACGATCCAGTGCTTGAGGATATGCCCAAATGCATCAGCCCTCTGCTCGTTTCCTGCCCGCCCAGACGAGAAGACCACGACCACGACCACGATCACGACCACGACCACGACCACGATCACGACCACGACCACGACCACGACCACGGCGACGGGTCCCAGACATTTGCCGTGGCAGAAATCACGGCGCTGGACATGGCGGCCTGGCTACAAACTGTGCTCAACATCTTCTCTCAGGGCTCGGACTGGGAGATATACAGCTTCGTCCTCGTACACCTGCCCTCGCAACTCAGCAACCACGCCATATTTCGCGGGGCGATCCCCCAGATCCAAGAACTTCGCAAGACGGCATGCGACCATGTCAGGCTGGAAAACTTTCAGGAGCCGCCGCGAACGTCTGGGCTCAGACGTGCAGACGTAGTCATTTGCTTCTACCAGAGCCTCACCATGATTCTCAGCTACCACGCCCACTTTCAAAAGGCAGAGGAAGACGAGATCGTCAAGACGTTTATACACGGCATCGGAAGCTGGGAGAGGAGCGCCAAGTGCTGCATCCACGCGCTCTCGCTCTGCTGCCACGAGCTCCCTCTCTCGACGAGCAAATCTCTGATCCAGATGCTCAACGCCATGTCCACCGTCATCACGCAGCCGCGAGTGTCGATCCACATTCTCGAGTTCCTCGCATGCCTGAGCAGAATGCCCAACCTCTTTGTCAACTTCCAGTACGACGACTATCGGACAGTGTTTGCCATCTGCTTCCGCTATCTCCAATACGTAAGGGACAAGCGACAGTCGAATCGCAACAGTTCTCTGAGCGAACCCGCGACGCCGGTGATCAGCACCGGGACCGAAGCCATGGGATTTCCCCCGGCCCCGACGGCGGCGCCTGATGATCTCCCCCAATACGTGCACGCGCTGGCGTACCATGTCATCCTCTACTGGTTCCTGGCCCTGAAACTGACCGACAGGCCAGGCCACGTTGGCTGGATCGCAAAGAACCTGTTCGCCGACATAGAGGGCAGCGGCCCGTTGGCCGAGGAGCAGGCACTGACCACCATTGATTTCATGCAGAGGGTCGCCTACGCCGACGCGGACGAGTCTATCGAGGATCCACTGTTCACCCAAGACCGGTTCGGCCCCATCATGACTCGCAGATGGCTGATCGGAAACAGCATCACCACCATCGATCAGGCGACAACGACTGGGTGGGCGAGGGTCACCAAACGACAGCCCTCGGGCACCTCGTCCTACATCATCCGGGAGACGTTCACGCCTCCTCAACCACATCAAGCCGCCCACCAGGCAAAGTCGGCCAGTGACGTATCAGGCGTCGGACAGCAATCGGGTGGCAACATGGTGCTGCCCAGCCACCTGCTCATCCAGCTCATTTCATCAATACCGCAGACGTTTGACACGCTGCGACCCATTCCGCTGCCCGACGAGGCGATAGAGCGGACGCTTCGCATCTTTGATCGGCACACCATGGTAGACGGCCACAAGGTTGGCGTCATCTACGTTGGAGAAAACCAAACCACCGAGGCCGAGATTCTTTCCAACGTGTCCGGCAGCAGCGACTACAACGACTTTCTCAACGGACTGGGCACGCTCACCAGGCTGAAGGGTGCCACGTTCAACACCCAGGGTCTCGACAGGGAACACGGCACTGACGGTCAGCATACGTACTGCTGGCGGGATCGCGTCACCGAGATCGTGTTCCACGTCACAACGCAGATGCCAACAAACCTGGAGCGCGATCCTCGCAGCACGGCAAAGAAACGGCACGTTGGCAACGACTTTGTCAACATCATCTTCAACGACTCGGGCCTCCCCTTTCGGTTCGACACATTTCCAAGCGACTTCAACTACGTCAACATTGTCATCACACCAGAAGCGCGTGCGTCGTTTGTAGCAAGACGGGCAGTCACCACCACTAACAACAACACCAACAACAATAACACCAACAACACCAACACCAGCAACAACATCAACACCAACACCAACGGCAGCGAAAATCCCGACAGGCCTCGCAACGGCCCGTTCTACAAGGTTCAGGTCATGAGCAAACCAGGCTTTCCCGAGATTTCTCCAGCCTCGCAGACCAAGATGATCAGCCTTTGTGCCCTCCCCGGGTTCATCCGCCTTATTTCTCTCAACGCGTCGGTGTTTTCACTGGTGTGGGCCAACCGTGAGGGCGGCGAGCACATTGGCTCCTGGCGCGCTCGTCTTCGCGAGATTAAACGGCTGCGCGAAAAGTACGGCCCCAAGATGCCTACGTCGTGGCCCGGGTGGGGGGGGTCTCTGCCGCTGGCAAGCTCACTCGGGGGCGCCAATCTGAGCATGGCTTCACTGCCCCCGGCTCTTCAGCAGCAGCAGCAGCAGCAGCAGCAGTTTCCGAACGGGGAGCATTCGCGGCCATCAAGCAGCGTGCGTGAGAGCTTTCACAGCCTGCGACGTACCTCGGTGGCAACGTTCCTCACAGGGACGAGCGAGCAGACGTCGCACCGGTCGTCGATGCTCTCGACGGCGGCCACCAACGATACCGAGATAGCCCAAAACGGGTTGGATTCGGTGGTCGATTCTGTCGATTTCTCGAAATGGGCCTAGGCGGGCTGACAAGCATCGGCGCCTTGTACGGTGGATGGGTTATGACTTGGTTCAGACATGACTTTGAAATAAGGTGGACGACGGATACCACCAGAAGACTTGATTATTTCCTAGGTTTCTGCGAGGAAATCGGCTTCGTACATATAATAGCGTACACGTAGTGTTTCAAGACAGATGGTATCGCGTTTTTATTACCTTTTTTCTCCCCTTGACTCCGTCTTCTTGAGTCGTTGGCACGAGGGAGGCCTGCATAGCCGAAGCAAGTGCAGCACACTGGGTATCCTGGTGGGTAGGCATATATATACACACCTACAGAGCAATTCAGACCATCCATTTCCACTTCCAACCCTTGATTATAGCAAACAGGCTGTCTTTGTTAAAAGATAGATACATGATATCACATCCGAGCAAAGCGTCAATATATATATATATAATATAAGCATAGACCAGTCAGTATCTACATCCCCACCGCCTCTCTTATATTATAACCCAGGACGGATAAGGCTTCTTCGGGCCTCCACAACCAGTGACACGGCTGCTGCAATGGAGATCGAAATAGTCGATGGGCTAGCGTCCGTTTGTGCTAGCTAACAAGGTTAGCAAGACGCAGACTTTTGGCGGTGCCAGGATGTCTGTCCCGAGGAATTCGGTGGCAATGATGGAAGAAGACTATCGGCAAGATGTCGTGGCAATGGCGCGTAGTACTACATAGTCATGCCTTTGTCGCCGGATCCGGAATGGCACTGGTCAGAAATGGTACGATGGCATCTGGCGTGATTTTTCTAGTATTTTTTTAAAGGTTTTTCTGAACTAAGATTTTAGATCAGATAATGAGGCGCAATGCTTTGTCTGTGGTCTTTTGGCTTTGTTTAGATAAGCGTAGGTTCAGTCTGGGCGTGATAAGGCATTTTTTTAAAATATATATGTACATATCATAACTGAATAATCAAATCAACAGCGATACGGAAACGTGACGTATTCCATCTGGACCATTTTCCTATCTTGTCCCTATTCCTCGTAATTGGCCGATCTGCACCGGGTAAAGTGTACAACGTTATATGTGTGTGCATTACATGTACTTCTATATATATATACATATATGTTGCACACAGGGGAGAGATGAGATCGCAAACCAAAACGCCCGAGACCCATGATTGTGTCACTTGTGCGTTGCAGGATGGGAGCGATACCGAGAGAAGGGATTCCTTAGCAGAGCTTGATAATACATGTGCAACACATGGATAACAGCACAGATATACCCAAGGCAGCACGCACAAAATACTGGCACGTAACCGTTAACTCCGTGCGATATCCGCAAGGGCGAGAGGCAATATCGACAAGCACGTGAGCGGGCATGGGCCGTTTGGGGGTCCACTGTGTGAGATGGTTGTCGTGGTGGGTAAAATTTGAGAAATCGAAAAAGGATTGGTCCCTTGTCCCAAACCTGACGTGGGATGGACGCGAACGACGAGCCCATTGGCATGTATACGTGCGTATATATGGATGTTCTCGGCTTATTGTTGCGTGGTTCACACATAAGGACATAAGTAGCTGGCTGCAAGATGACTTGTCACAAACTTGTCTCGTATTCTGGGGGGGGCAAGATATCACAGTAACTATGGAGGGCACAGTTATCTGCACGGCAAAGTCTCAGACAACAGAGGGAGAAAGAAGGTGCAATAATATAGGAGAGACAGGGGGAGACGGAGAGAGAAAGATAGCAAGAGAGTATCCGTAAGCAGACAAGATTAGATATTAAAATATTGGCCAGGGGGCAAGCAGGGGTCGGGTCCTGCCAGGGTTGCAGCGGACGGATGATGCGGGGCGTTTGAAACGTGGGAAAGGGGTAGAAAGGGTGAAAAGGTTGGAAAGGTCGAATTTAAGTCTGATATCAACAAGGGTTGGGTTAGCCGAGGGATCGTGATGGGGTGTGCCTTGTGGCGGACCTGGTTCTGGAGGTGATACTCCACACTCGACAATCGTATGTTTGGCCATTGACAGGAGAACGTTGCTCGCCCGGTGGAAATGTCGTCATATGGGTTAGGGGTCAGACGTGTGCCGTCGTGATCCGACGTTGCTCCGACGTTCTCTGACGCGCTCCCGTGCTCCTCCCGCAGTCTTTTGAAGGACATTAATGGCATTATATGCATACACCTATATATGCATATACACATATACCTATATATATATATATATACACATATATGCATACATACATACATCGCGTATCTGCGTTCCCCGTTCCCGACTTCACACTTCAGGACAAGAAAGCCGTGGCTGAGGGTGTGCGACGCCCAAGACGACGTTTGCAGACTGGCGTGCATCGGGGCCCTGCAGGACAGTAGAGGGAAGATGCGGCATCGCACATGCTGCGTTCGTTGACGCAGCTCACCGGGTTGGTGGGATTGTCAGATGAAGGTTGCCGGTGGCAGTAAAGAGTCAGTCCATGTAGGTACACACAAGGCACATGGCTGGATACTGTGCGGAGCTTGTCACCAAGATTTGAGGGTGAGCTCAAGCTTGTTCCAGCACCTCAGTCACCTCTGGCAGCCTTCGATAACTTGACGGCATGTTGGTCAAGGCCGGGTACCGTGATATTATGAATCCGCACCTGGGTTTCAGCGTGCCCTATCCAACCTCTCATCTTGTTTTTTTTGCGGAGCAGTGGCTGTGGCATGCACATGTGCTACGGTATATAAGCCTAGAGACCTGGAGATTCAAGCGAGGTGTTGTCGACAGGGGAACGAACTCTGTTGTCCGACTCATAAAAGGCGGCCCCGTGATTCTGAGAGTTCGGCCGTGGCGTTGCGTCGTGTAAGGAGAAGACGTGCAACTCGGTTGCGAGTTGATATCGAGCCTGGAGCTAATGTAGGTCAGCCTTTTATATCAGGCGAATATCCATATTAACTATATCGACATGCCCGGAAAAAAGACCCATAGGCCATCCATCCATCATCCATCATCCATCATCCATCACCCACCTATCCATCCGTCTGCTGGCTCCCAAGGTTGCAGCGAGGGAAGGGCAGGCGGTGGGCAAACCCAGACAACTCATCCACCGTGATTTGGATGTGCAAATATGGAAGCCATCCATGTCTCTGGACTCTGGACATGTGTGCGACGGCAGCATTTGTTTTATCCGCTCTGGGGCGTGGCGTGGCGTGGTGCGCTGCTGCGATGCATGGCCCTGCGTTAGTGATGCAGTCGGAGGCGATTAAAGACCCCGTACGTGCCGATGCCGATGAGTTGTCGTGTCAGTGTCAATCAAGCGCACAATGCCGGCATCAATTGAGCGTTTCTTCTTCTTATCCATCTCAATTGAATTGATTGTTGTACTGGTGGCGTGGCGATTGGCCCGTGCCCTTGATATCGAGATAGCGGCCGGTTGAAGACTTGGAGCAAGATAGCATAGTATCTGCACCTACGTGTACATACGTGCCACCTGTGTTGTGCTTGGCATCCGTCTAATAACTGCATGTACTTGCTTGTACTGTACACATCTTCCAACTCCGAACAACGCCGGAGCAGGAGCAGTCAGTGGAGCAAGAAGGAAGGATCAGGGACTCACAACCTCCACACCTCCATGGAATCCTGGCATTTCTTCTCCCTCCTCCTCCTCTCCCCCTCCACCCCAATCTTTGGTCGTGGCCTCCAGCCCTCCCCCCACGGGGGTGTCACGGTGCACCACGTACTTGTGCATGTTACGCTCGGGCTGCTCATCCGGTCGGTGCTAAAGGGAGGGTCAGTGAGGAAATTGGGACAGGCTCGTTTCCCTTTTCTCCACGCCATCACGAAACTGGACCCCGAGCCCAGAGGATGACGGGACGATCAAGACCACATTCAAATCCTTAAGTCCCCCCCTTTGTTGTCTTTTGTTCCTGTCTCTCGCTTCTTTCCCCCGGGTAAAGACTCCTTTTCCGGACCCAGAGGGAGGAGGACGGACTGGCTGTGACTTACTGGCCTGACCGATTGACAAACGAACGAACGAACGAACAGCGAATAAGAAATGACTGATCGTTCTAGTCTGTTCGAGACATAGGCTGAATCCTTTCCCCTGACATTTTTCAGGGTCCCGTCCCTTCTTCCTTTCCTCCCCCATATAGGCTTGCTTTACTTTACCTTGCTTGTTCGTTCTGCCTGGATTGTCCAATTCGACCCGCTCGGTTTATCTCAAACCCGAACTTCATCAGTCACCTCCTCCCCTCCTCGGTTCGTCCGGCCTGGCCAACCTGTGGAGACAGGAGATCTGCCAACGATATTGTTTGCTTTTTTTACCAATTTTTTTTGTTGATATTATAATCATTGTTATTATTATTTGGTTAATAATAAGGAGAAGAAGAAGAAGAACCTCTTCTTCTTCTTCTGTTCTGTTCCCATTTTGGAACACTGTAATCGACAACCACCGCCATACAATAAGGTACAAATCCGGTACCTTTTGGAATAATGTCTTGTTAAACCCAAGGATCCGTTCCCTCGCAACATACGTTAAAACTCGAGTCACGGTCCAGACGCAAACATGAGCGGGCTCGAGGGGACCTTGATGGTTCCCCCGGAGAGAAACCAGATATTAGGACGTCCTCCATGGAAGGTAGGCGCATCAATATCTATATATATATGGTCCCGAATCGGTTTTCATATCTAACATGGGCCCAACGCACAGCCTCGCTATGTGACGATCGCCAGGAAGGAGATAACCTCAAAAGGCTCTGTGTCTTCGGGCCAGCAGAGCGTCAAGATGGGCCGGTCCAACACCCTCAGCGACGAATACTTCTTCGCCGTTTACAAAAACAAGGTTCGTCGCTCAAACACCCCGACGCTGGCCGGCAACGGAAACGCAAGCAGGGGAAAGCTGGCTGTCTGGTGGCCGGCTGCAGACTGACGCGCCTCTTGCCATCAGGACGACCCCGACCCCATCCAGGAATACCCCGTCGCCATGATCACCAACTGCGAAGTCCAGATGGCAGCCCACCGGAAGCAAGGCTCGGTGCTCCCAACCCTGATCATCAGCGTGATCGACAAGGGGAAGAAACGAAGGTCCAGCCGCGCAACAGGATTCATGGCGGGCTCAAAGGACAGCAGCAGCACTCTGAGCCTCCTGTTCCGAACCCCCCTGGACGGCCACCACCCGAGTCTGCAGGACTGGGCGCGGGCCATAGCGGCGGCAAAGACTCCTCCCTCTGGGCTCGGAAGCCCCATATCACCCACGTTCCAGAATCCCTTCGCGACGAGGCCCCGTGACGCTTCCGATAGCTTCAGCACCCGCCCGCCCAGCGGAAACGCCCTCCAGCACAAAATGTCCAACCACACACACTCGAGCCGGGAACCCCCCACGTACGGCTCCGAATCCCCCTCGCTGCGATCCCGAAAGAGCGACATCTCATCGCCGTCGAGCCACAACTATCCATTGCACACCAACACCCACGGCATGGCCAACTACGCCTCGGTTCTGCCCTGCGACATGGTGGCGTCCCCCGATGGGAGCATGACTGAATACCCGAATGATTTCATAGGAGGCTGGACGTCCGCCCAGGGCCGTTCGTCCAGACTGGGTCGTGATCCTGGCCCCGGCCGGGCAAGCGTGAGCTCGCAACCGCCTCTGACCGAGGAACCGAGCTCTCCGGCCGGGCCTCGCGAGACCATCCTTGACCGCGCCTTTCATCTCCGCTACGTTCCCGGATCCGATCAAAAGGTGCCGGGCGAGGAGAAGCTCACATCTCTTGCCAGATTCGACGCGTTGATGCAGGATGTGGACCAGAAAAGGCAGAGGAGACAGACGTCCGAGAGCATGGCAGCTGCGGAAGCCAGGCCGTCGTACATGGAGCCGCCGGCCAATCCCAATCGGATCAGTGAAGCCGACGATACGGAAGAGGACGACAATGAGGACGACCACGACCACGACGATGACGACCACGACCACGACGACGATGACGATGATGATGATGATGACGATGACGATGACGATGACGACAGCGATGCGTACATTCACGGTCACGAGCCGATTATACCTGCCACTACCCAGCGCGCCCTCGACTATATTGCCAGTCGTCGTGATTCTGCGGCAACGCCCCGAGTCCCCGGCTCGAGGACCCCTGCCAGCTTCTATCATTTATCCAGTCTTACACGTCCGCACACGCTCAGCGCGCCCCTTCGTCCGCATACTTCACACTCTCGCAACCGTCCCAGCATCGGCTCCCAGCTTCGCACTTATACCCACGCCTCGTCATCCTACACAACCCCCACAACACCCATCACCGCCTTCCACCCTCCGCTCGGGGTGCCGGGCTTCATGAATGAGGATGCCGATTCAAATTACAGTTCGCAGACGTTCACCGATGACGCCGAGAAGCGAGATTCTCTGCCGAGCGGCAAGGCGCTCAGCATCTCTGAACTTACGAAACGGCTGTCGAGCACCAGCAGCTTGCTGCTCGTCCAGACCAACGCAAGCAGCAGCAGCAGCAACCGCAACAGCGAGATTGAGTAGCAGCAATCTTTGGTACCACGATCACGCTGGCTCGCAGTAATGTTTTAATACCCATGTTTGGCACAAGGAGAACAAGGGGAGGGGGCACCAGACGGGGAAACCCCTTGTTTACTTGTGTGTATCATATATCCGTAGCGCCCCATGTATTATTAGTAGTATGCCTCGGCCACGACGTATTTACCAGTTCACCAGGGCGATTATGGCGAAAGTAATTATCACCTCGACATGTCCGCAATGCCATGACGGCACAACTTCAATCTGTATTACTTGCTTGGGATGATACTGTGTTCCAAACACGATTGGTCTGATATCGGAGTCCGCACCGCAGCTCAACCGACTTTCTGGTTGATCTTTGGGCCAGTATAACCCCATGGCACCGGTGAGAGGGACACACTGCGATGTCTTTGAATTTCCATTCATATTAGCCTATAGATGTGAATGGTCTAGTCACTCCCAAACAAGCCGGCCAGCATACTGCTCTCGAACCACTTCTTGTCTTTTGCACCCCCCTTCAAGACCATGTCCATGCCCAGCTTCATGGCACCGGCGGCGCGTTGCGTGGCCGCGGCCGGACGCAAATGCAGCGGCGGACCCCTTACAACCCAAGTAATCAACTGCACACCCGCATGGATGGCAATCCGGAAAGCCATATCCTGGGTAACGGCGCCGTAGCCCCGGATAAATGCTTCAACAACCCACAAGGCAGCTTCGGCGTCATCAAAGTGCTTCCGCTCGTAGAGGTCGCCTATCATCTGGCCGATATCGTATGCCCGGTGGCCGAACTGGACAAATTCCCAGTCGACGACAAAGAGCTTCGGTTCTTCTGCCGGCTGTTGGCGGGATTCTGAGATGAGAATGCTACGATTTGTTACTTGTCTGTCGTATACAATTTGAAAACAAAAAAAGGATCTCAAAACCAGGAGGGAAGAGTGATGAAAACGAGAGGCAGGCAGGCGCTTACTTGCCCGTCCAAAAGTCACCGTGGATAAGTCCCCATTCTTCCCCCCCGGCCTGGCCATCGCTTGCCGTTCTCTCAAACTCATTGGAAGCCATGAGCTTCACATGGTCCAACGCTTCCATGTGACCCCCGAGCACATCTGGAAACTGCTCGAGGTTTCTGATGAAGGCGTCGTAGGTTATGAGATACTTTAGCTTTCTCATAGGCTCGTTGTGCCCGATTTCGGTGGCTATGTCGGAGTTGGCTTGCAGGAGCGCCGAGCTCCATGAATGGAAGGACCGCAGCCAAGCACCCAGGGCATGGCCGATAGATGTGGCGAGAGACCGGGAGAGGACGGCATTGGCAGCGGGCGGCGACACCAGAACCGTCTTCAAATCAACGGCACCGGGCATGTCCTGCAAGACCTGGGTGTTTGTGTTTTGATCAAAGAGGTAGAGGCGCGGTATTTTGACTGAAAGGATGGTGGTGTCGGGGAAACCGTTTAACAGATCAAGCACAGATGCCTCGACGGCCTTTGGGTTAGGGCGTTAGTAAAAAGGCTACCCGGGTGGATTCGGCCATGGAAAGGATTGACCTGGTAGGCAGGCAGGTATTCACACAGCGAGATATATCGATAGGCAGGTCCTTGTTGAGTGCCGCGAAGCCGGCGGTGTGCTTGACGATGACAGTCTCGACGGGGCGGCCCTGAGGGTATTCTCTGGAGGAGGGGGGCCGGGCCAGAGTACCGCGAAAAACGAAGTTGGTGGTGCCGTTGGTGAGCCGCCCAAGAGAAGAACAGGCATAGCTCGTCTGCGAGAGCTGGTTCATGATGCGGGCAGTGAGCGCGTCAAGCTCCGATTGCGTCGGGGGTGCCATTTCCAACTGTAGGTTGGTATCTTGGATAAGTCTTGCGCTCACCAGCAATGGTGGTAAGATATCGGGTTGAACGTTTGGGGGCTCACGTGATATGTAGGCAGCATCTTGGTAGCAAATTTGATTTATATCTGCCACGAATTTTCAACAAGTTTATACCAGTTACTGTATGAAAGACAAAATATTCGATTATTAATACTATCTGTTTAATTGCTATTCTGATTCTTCGCCACCATGGTTTGCTCTCGGCTCTGTCTAATGTGACAAGAGATTCAATTTCATCCAACAGCTAGCTCTCTTGGATATCGACCTATTTATACCCGGATTTAGAGCCGTGTATCCAGGGCACGTCGATGGCAACTACAAGTGCTCGGGCATCTTGGTCCCGGCCAGCATGTCTCGGTATTTATAGTGTCCGCAACTTCCACTCTTTGCCAGAACAAGGCGAGACGATATACGAAAGTCCGCTCACTTCATCTGTATCGTGTCAAGTCACTGTTGGCCAATACGTTATCTCTTATTGCCGGCATTGCTGGCATCCCTGGCAAGTTTTATCCCACGAGCTCACCTGGGCCTCTTCAAATACCCCGAGATCACCGCCAAGGGCCTACTGGAATGCACTTTAATTATGTCACGGCATGCGATGATGCACGGCCTGATTCTTTCAAGGCCCTGTGGCACCATTTGCATCTTTGGGAGGATTGGTATTTTCTGATCCACAGCCATGTTACAACCAACCAAAGCTTCATATCACAGTGACATAGGAACAATGTGCCACGAGCCCACGATATTTTCTTCCTCTTCCTCCGCTCCTTATTAATGCACCTTTTTGATCCCGACTTTCGGCGTACCTGGGCCTGGTTGCATGCATGCCCTACATGCATGTATCCCTCATCCCTCCACAGCATGGAGTTTGATGCTGATGAGTTTACGGTACCCTCCTACTAAGCCTTTCTCTTCTTGCTGGGCCTCGGTCCATCTCCTGTATCCATATCGTGGTCGTGGTCGTGGCCATCGTCACCATCGCTCTCAAAGTCGGCATCACTCATTGTGTCTTGCTCTTGCGCTTGCGCTGAATCCGCCAGTTAGCCAATCGCGAACAAACCTGCCATTCCGGACAAGGCTTTGCCGACTTACTAAAGTACCTGAGCGCACCCGGCCACAGGTCCTCGACGATGCACACAGCCAGGTCATCGCCCGTCGGGAAGATTTCGTAGTCGTCGTCGTCGTCGTCGTCGTCGTCGTCATAATCCCCACCGTCCTCGGCGTCTTCGGGCAGCGGCCCCGGCTCCTCCCCCGCGCGTATCCTGTTCTCCCTCTCCACCGCAAGCCTGTTCTCCTCGGCACTGACCTTGGGGCCCCTATACCCGAACCAGGCAAAGAAGCTGAGCCCGCCAAGACCGGTGCTGCCAATCTTATCCCTGAGAACCATCTTGGTCTCGGCCAGTGCTGCCTCCTCCCCGGTGGCCTTCTCCTGCTGCCACACCTTTTGGACAAGCGCAAGCATGCCGCTCGTCAGATCCTTGCCCTTGCGCCACTTGATGTCGACGGGCTCGCTGACAAAGCCGGACCAGCCGTCGCACGTGCGGCGGTGCCAGAACCGCTTCTCAATGGCCCGGTCCTCAAAGTGGTCGTTTTCGGAGAATTCGAACCGGATCGCCACGCTGCGCGGGTCGCCGTCGGGGATGTTTTCGTCGAGCTCAAAGTGCCACACCGTGAGCGACAAGAGGGACGAGCAGAGCAGCTGCGCGTCAGACGGCTGGATGTACTCGTCGATATCGGGGGGTGCCTGCTCAAACACGAGGGGCCAGAAGTTGGGGATTTGCGACACGATCGCGTGGCGCTTCACGTAGAGCGGGCGCATGAGCTCGACCTGGTGACGGACTGAGAAGCACGCCGCGTTAGTTGTCGAGCAAGTCACCAGAGAGCTCAAAACGTACGGATCTCGGTTTCGGCGTCGTCGAATTCCTTTTCAAGCTCGCCGAGCTGCTCGTAGGTTATCGGAGACTCGTCCATTTGTGGTGCTGCCGAAGTCATGGCGGCCAAGATGAGAGAGAACAATACGAGGAGGAGTGACGAGATTACGTTTGCTGTTTGTTCGTCTCAAGGGCCAGCTCCGGAGAAAAAGATGCTCAAGTCTGAAGTTTATCTGACTGGTTGAAACTTAGATTTTGACCATGTACACCCACCCTAATTGAGATTTTCTACACTAAAAAGGGCGAAAAAAAGGAAAGATAAAAAAGAATGTAAAAAAACACGAAAAAATCTCGACAAAGAAAGAATAGAAAATAAGAGATTTTTCATAAATATATTAGCTCACTCAACCACCACAGGGAGCTCGAATTCGCGATAGTGGGGTGAGATGTTTGCCTGCCGATAAGATAGAAACATTTAAGATAAACGTGATGATTAATAACTTATGACATCAGCTTCACCAAATCATTACAATCCATTTGAGCCAGTAGCCCGCACCTGTTTGTCCGGGTATTTATGTTTACTTGTCAAGTGATGCTTATTTTTCTTCCCCCATTATTCCCATAAAGAGTTTCCGACCAAAGCTTACCCTGCACATGTGGCCATTCTGACTCGCCCTTTACCCTTTTCTTGATCTCGTTCTCCCTGCGCACTTGGCTCGTAACATCAACGCCGCGGACATCGACTGTCCATTACAGGTACTTTACAACGGCGTCGATCTGATCAGGAGACAGCCGGGTCGCGATGAATTCCTTGATGGCACCGCCATTTCTTTGGCTGGCGCTCTGCATATAAGCGCGGACCCATGACGAAACGTCAGAAATCTCGGCGTAATCGTCTATCACGATCGGCTTGCACGTGCTGAGGGCGGTAAATGTTAGGCCGAAGCCGATATCATCGACGTCGGCCTCGGCGATGAGCTCGTCGCCGACACCACCGACAAACGTTGGCGGATTGGCCAGGAGCTCCAGCAGAATGCGGCACGTGTTCCCCCATCCCTTGATGAACTTTTCGGCGAAAACCTTGGAGTCGCACAGGGTCTTGGTGAATGACACGACCGCAAGCTTACGATCCACCGGTCGTGCGAGCTTGCTGGTCTCGCTGAGGATGAAGGCTGGGTACAGCTGCTGGAAGACACCGGCCTGGACCTGCTCCGACTGCTGGAAGAAGTAGTCGGCGCCGTAACCAGCCTCAAGCCTCGAAGATACCAGATGGTAGAAGCGAACGAACCGGATCTTGAATGCCTCTGAAGTCTTGCCCTGCAACTTGCCGAAGACGAAGCGCAAGATGGTACCAAAGTACTGGCTGATTTGGGATCTGCACGCACCAACGTCAGGTTTTTCTTCCTGGCCGTAGGTGGCGGGGAAGCCAGCAGCAGTGAGCCATCTACTTACGGCTGGAATGACTTGACGATGGAGTCGAGTACGTCAAACGCGTAGAGCTCCAGCTTCTTACTCTGCACGAGCCTCTCGAAGATGCCGAGCACCTGTTCCAACTTGTTCTCCTCTGCAATCTGCGGCGATGCGCTGGTGATGGCAGCAGATAACAACCGGACACACGCCGGGACATTGCCCCGAGTTTCCCACATTGTCGGGCTCAGGAGCGAGTTGAGCAGAGGGCCAAAAGTGTCCGATACGGTCCCACGAGGCGATGTCTCAAGGAGCAGCCCCAGAACCTGAAGGCCGTATTGCATAAATTCTGCTCGTCCTGTTAGCAGATGGGGGAATCCATCCCGACGCCCCAGTCTGGTTCCATGTGCTCACCTGTCACGTCGTCGACAACGATTTGTAGAATAGGTTGCCAAAGCCGCTGGTTGAACACGAGGGCTTTGGCAGAGGAGCAGTAGCGGACAAGGGCACCGATTGTCTCAAAGTGGTAGTAATAGAACCGAGGGTTGCTCGGGTTCTGCTTCATCGTATTGGTGATGGCAATCAAGTGGTTCAAGAGCCCATCAGAGATGGGAATCGCGCCATCCTTGATGACTATGACGATCCTCATGACGCATCGCATCAGGTATTCGTTCTCCTGTAGCTTCGCAGGGTTGGACTCCTTCTCGATGAGCTTGAAGAGGTGGTCGAGGAGGTCCTTTGCAAACGGTTCGATCTCGGAGCGGGGGAACATGGGCTGGCCGTCGTCGCCTGTGAGGAACAGAACACGCTCGACCGCAACAGCGGCATACGTATACACGACGTAGCTTGGAGAGCCGAGATGCTCAATCAGTGGCTTCATCGCCATCTTCCAGTGGTCCCTCGACAGCTGGCTTCGGAACGTGTAAAGATACTTTATGGCATCGACCTTGGACATGGGCTCGATCCCCTCAGACTGGAGCAAGTCTCCGGAGACGTGGTTGCCGAAAAATTCCACAACGTTTACCAGCGGGTTCACCGTCTTGACACCCTGGGTCGAGGTTACCGCACCCTTGGAGGCGATCGAGATGAATAGGTAGATGGCTGTGTCCTTTGCCTTCCAGTCCGTCTTGCCCTGCTCGAGGTAGTGGCCAATGTATTGTGAAACGACAGAGGTCACAAGCGACTCGAATTTCTCCTGCAGCCTCCTGAGGAAGTCGGTGGTGGCGCGGCGTCGGGAATCAGTGTCAGATCCCTCCAGATCCCGTCGGATGAATTCGATGGGCTCATCCTCAAACTGCTCAATGTCGGTCTCGCGCAGCGCCACGTTGGGGAGAATGACCTTTTCCACAATCTGGGCGAGGACGTCCTGGTTGTTAAACACTTGGCAGTGCTCCGGGGTCCCAGCAACCGCGGTGAGGAACTGAAGGGCTTTGCAGACGATCAGATCGTACTTGGTCTCCAGGCCGGTGCCGGATAAAAGATTCCACGCATTTGTGATAAAAGGCTCGCAGTATTTCCCAAACTCTTCGTTGTAATTGATGGTGTAGAGCTGGAGCGCGTCGCAAATGTCGGCCTTGACGGTATCGACGATGCTAACCTCGGTATCGTCGTCGGTGGCAAGCGTGGGGTTCGTGTACTGGAGATATTTGAGCAAGAGTTGCGAGATGTTGGCCAGGTTCTCCTCGAATATCGGCGGCATGTCTTGGCAGGACATGTCGTAAAATATCTTGACCAAAAGGCTGAGCGTCTCGAACCATCCCCCAAGAACGTCCTTGTTGTTCGGATTCGATGTGATTTGGTGGTCTGTTGTCTATTGGGGAAAAAGTCAGGAATCAAGACAAGAATGATTCGTGACCAAAGAGTATACGGACCATCAGCAGTTTCAAGAAAGGCTCCCCAAAGGTGGCGATGACGTGGTTGATCTCGGTGTACAGCTCGTCTGACCGGAGAAGGGGTCTCCAGCGCACAAAGATGGAATGTGCCACCTCCAAGACACCGACGTTGATCTTGGGATTTGTCGAGGAAAATCTGCTGACGAGGTCCTGGAGGGCCGGGTTAGCGCGCCGGGTCCTTGCTTGCTTGATTGCTTGCTTGCTTTGGCCTTGGTGGCGATATAGCGTACCTGCGTCAGAGTCTCCCATCGCGTCCAAAAGTCGGAGTCGGCGATGATGCTGATCGACTCTCCGAGCTGGGTCTGGATAGCAGAAGGACACGAGATCATCAACCCAATAAGTTGCTGTTTTATGACATTGATTTCATCCTCTGGTAGACGGTAGTTTCCGTCCTCGTCCTAATAGGTGGTAAGCACGGTCAGATCAGAGCCCAGACACCACCATATATATATATTTATTTTGCACCACAAATGCTTCGCAAGGGATGCCATATTTGGAGCTAGGTGACGGCGATGCTGCAATGGAGACGACGAGGGGGACGCACCACGTAGCTGGTGCGGATGAAGTTCTTGAACGCGAGGGCGGCGGCGAGACGTGTCTTTTGGTCAAGTACAGTCGACGCCACGATGTTGAGCAGGTTGAGCGAGTACTGTGGCTTCGCGGCTTCTTGCTTGAGTGCATTCTCGGCTGTTTGGGTTGGCCCGTACCGGTTAGCCTTGGAATGTGCTTCGCGACAACTGACACCGATAGGAGAAGACGTTATCCCATGCGAGACCGACCTACCTTTGCGGTGTTGGCTGCGATCGAGCGTCGCATCGAGCAGCTGGGCAATCTGCCCTATCTGAGACGGTGCAGCCATCTTCACAGCCTACAGCGGAGGGGGACGGACCTGTCGGGCACAATGGAATATCGAGGGGGTTGCCAAGTCGGAGTCGAAAGGCAAAGTTGTTCGATGTCGAATGATGCCTGTAGGTGAAAGGTAAATAGCTAGAAGAGCAACGATCGTGGGATTGGCTGCGAGTTCTGGTGGGGAACAACCAAAGCTGATAGGTGGGGCAACAAACGACAAACGACATCACATCTACGTACCTAACGCGTAGCACCTTATAGCCATGATGCCTTTCTGCCCGTAATAAAGCATGCACCCGTCGTGGAAAAGCAAAGACCACCATAATACAGGCTGGGAGTGCGTGCACCTTGACCCCTCTGAGCATTGATGGCTCGCTTCAACCAAGAATTTGGATAGATAGTGAGCAAGTGTGTACAAGCCTGGTACGTATGTAGATAATGATTTATATGATTTGAATAACTTCTCAAACAGGTCGGGCGCCTATCCACGCAGCAAGGATGGGAATACAATTCGCTCTGGAATATGCTAGTCCTCGCCCCCGTATCTTGTATATAGGCGATCTTCAAAGTAGGTGCCATCATCGCTCCCGTACTCTTCCTGCTCATCCTCCTCGTCCTCCTGAACGTAGTCGTCATCACCCACATCAACCATCTCATCAACCTGGTCGTCGTCGTTGTCGTCGCCAGAGATATCGCCCATACGGGGATCCAGGTTCATATCTTGATAGGCGCTGCGGTCGAGCTCGTCCTCCTTCTCAATCAAAGGCTCGCCCTCCGTCGTTGGCATGCCACCGCCAGCTGCAAGCCATTCGAGTGCTTTCATCGATGCTGCACTGCTTCTGGGCTGGATGGATACCCGATGTCTTCTCCGAACACCGGCCCTTTTACCCGTCATAGCAAACCATTCATCATCGGTAAGGCGCAGGTTGGGCATCGGGAGAAGGAAGGTGCCCTTGGGTGGTGTCAGGTTTCCTGTTGCCAGGCACCTTGAAAAGTCTGCATCTTTGAGGTCACGCTTGAACATGATGCCCATCAGTTTTGTTTTCATGATGCCTTTGATCTTGGCCCAGAGTCCACCGTGGTACCAGCCACTGTGCGGGCTCAGGGCTGGGCGAACGTCGGCTTTGCTGAGCATTGATGCCAGCAGCGGGTCAGTGATATCACAGACCTGCCACACCTTACCGTCGGTAAAGTATTGCCTGCCGTCAAAGAGGTGGCTCTTTGCATGCTCCTCGTCGAACTGTCTTGGCATGCCGCCGCGGCCCTTGCGAGCCTCTCGCCAAGTGTCTTCCCTCGGGGCCTTTCTGTAGTCGCGCCCGACCTGAAACATGAGCGTCTGATAGATGCGATATTTCGGATCCGTCCGAGGGTCTACGCCAAATTTGACAATGGCATCGCGCCACGGGCCGCCCTTGAATTGATACGACACAAAACTCATGTACTTTCTCGCCTCGTTCCAGGTGGGCAACGCCCGGCCGATGTGATTGAGCAGTGCCCGACGTGTCCAGATTGGCCGCTCCTCAAAGGCTTCCTCGAGCTCGGCGATGATCTCTACCACACGTGGAATAGTCATGTCGGGCTGGGCCTTGGGGCCTGCTGGGGCAGGGTCATCTGCCGATATCAGATGGCTGATTAGGGTTGGGAGCGTGATGTTGACCGTGTCATCCTCCCCAACCTGCTGCACGTATGGATTCTGTGCATACGCATAGTTGAACGGAAGCGTCATGGTGGTGAAAACAGGAGGCGGCATGATGTCGATGTTTGGTCCTTTGTCTGTACCCTGGACGAAGCCAAAATTCTTCATCTTTTCAACTGCGTGGGGGGGGAGGAGAGATGTCTGGTTAGTTAGTGAAGACGATAGAGACCAATCCGGAGGGGACCGCGCCCCATACCGTCATTTGTATAGACCGTGTCCATGAACTTTTGTACAAAGGGAGACGACTCCAGGTTCCAGTAGAAGTCCGACAGCCCTGGCTTTCCATCAGCTTTTCATTGATACGCTGCGACGAGGGGGTTGGCTCGGGGACGGGAGGGGATCAAACCTCGGAATCTGTGGGTGGTTTTGATGGTACCGACGGCTTCCACCTGGTAGTTGCCTACGTTGTCTGCCAGCTTGCGCCGAAGGAGTCGAGGGTCATCGAGTCTCGACCGTGAGCAGATTTGGTCCTCCGAGGAGGCGTCTGTGTCTGTCATCTCAAGCTCGCCCTCCCAGGGGCCGCGAGTTCCCTTCTTTCTCCTTCTCCCCGTACGTTTTGGCACAGTAAGTTTGAGTACTATGTTGTGTGTCCTTGCTCCATGAGACATGATGGGTTGCCTCCATGGGCTTTCAGGGTTCAGGTAGAGCGGGATAGTATGCATCTTCTTGTCCAGCAGCTTTCGGGCACCCCAAGCCCCTGGTCAGTCTCTTGCTTTTCACGCGAAACCGCGGCATAGACTCACAGACGACTTGTCGCGAAGGGCATCAAAGGCGCTGATGGCACGGTCCAGATTCATTACAATAGCAGGCAGTTCGACGGCAGTAACTCTTCGTTGTGGTATCGAGTATCTGGGCGCCTCGTCGTTGCTGGTGTTGTTCTGTTGTTCATCGGAATTGCCAACGGCATCGAGATCATTCATGACGTAGTCTTTAATAAGGCCCGGCGGCTTGTTTTCTTCCCCATATTCTGTAGATCTGGCAGCATTCTCCTCAGCTGAGCCGTAGTCGGCGTCGTTATCTGAAGCCATCTCGATATCTGAGGAGTCATCTCCTGCTGGACTCGGGGCAAACGTAACACTGCGCCCGTGTTCGCGGCGTACAAGGGCATCTTGGTGTCTTGGTTGGGGTCCCAGAGCGCTGGATTCGCTTGTTTGGTTGTTCATCTCTCATTTTGATAAGAAGAACAGCACATGTATAGATAGATAGAACAAATAGATGCCTATGATAATATCTATCTGGTCCCATATGGCCGGCTGGCTATAAGGCTTGGCCGCAGGCACGCACGCACGCACCTTCCTAATTTCGTGTTTTGAATCTGATGCCCTACAATTACTAGCAGCTGTTGCCCAGCTGCCAGCTAGCTAGGCAACCCGGCTCTCGCTCTCGCCTTGCCTTGCTTTGCTCTCTCTCTCTCTCGCTCGCCTTGGCGTCCACAGTCCACAGTGCACAGAAAGTGCCCGCTGGCTGGCGCCCATCATTTCGAACAACTTCAGCCAGACCTCCCTGCTCCGCGCATCGACCTCGTCAGCCTTGGCCAGCGCTCAGTGAATCCTTGAAATCAACATGCGAATGCAATCTATCTAGTATATCTATCTACCACCACGGTCTTGCCCTCCACCACCACACACCCACCACAACCAACCACCAACACCAACAATCTGTGGGATTACACCCCCACGGCGCCTTTGCCGTTGCCGTTGCCCCGTCGCGTCGGTCCCCCGTGCTGCTGTGTGCTGTGCTGTGTGGTAAGTAATAATCTTTCGAAGCCAAGCCTCCAGCCCACCATCCACGCCCCCCCCCCCCACCCCGGAATACACCGCCATCGACAACCGGAGCCACCATAGCTCCCCTCCTCTCTCTCAAGAAACCCCCAGGCCTGCCTCCTTGATATGTGCATCGCCCCGCGCAACTGCACCGGCCGGTTATGACACGGCTCTCCTCCCACTGCTGCTTTTTTTAGTGCCGCGTCTCACCGTCCTTCAGGCTCCGCAAAATTACCATCCATCAGCAAGATTCGAAGCAACGACTTATTAGCATAGCCGCTCCAATCGTCTCCCCTCGCTTCTGTCTCGACCGCCGCGTCGCCGGCTTCGCCTGGAATCCCCCCCTTGGCGGGTTTTCAGCGAGGCAATTGAGAGCGATCGATACCGGACTTGAGACGGCGTATCAGCCCTCTCCGCTGCCCCAGGTCGCCGTGTTTGCGAATTGCAACCCATTGCAATTGAACATCAAGCAGGGCTCTCCCCCGTTTTGGCCGATCCGGCCCGGCCTTGATCCGGAATTATACATCAATCACCTGGGATTGCTGTGAGCTCTGCAGTCTGCCTGCCTCGAATCAAAGGACGGACGAGACGGACTGCCTTGATCGGCAGCTCTTTGAACGACATCATCACCACTTCTGCCTGTCGAAACACGCGAGCGTCGGCTTATCATCCATCCATCCATCCATCCATCGACCTTTTTCATCACAACATCTCGCGGTCGCTCACCGCGATAATGAGAGCCTTTACGCGGAAAGTTGTAGGTCAAACCCGCCAAGGCGATTTTTCGTAGTGGTCGTGTTTGAAGACTGACACACATGGTTGATTCAGCGTACCCTGGGAAGGGAGAGGGACCAGAACAAGAATTCTAAGAAGAACAAAGATGGAGCCACATCTCCCTCTGGTCGCGACTCCGCCACATCCCCCACGACTACTCCGTCGTCCTCAACCTCGGCCCTTGTCGACCCTCGAAACAAACCCCTCCCTGCCGGGGGGCCAGGCATCCTCGGATCCGATATCGGGAGCGGACAGCCGCTGCAGATGAACGCTCAGCAGGGTGACAGGTTCAATACGTTTGGAAGCACAAGTCCAAATGGAGGCAGCCAAAGGCAGCTGCCACCGGTCGTGACTATCAGTCCGAGTCCAGGAGTACGTCTCTCATCATTACGGAGCCTGCCTACCCCTCCTCCTCCTCCTCCCCCCTCTATTCTCTGACTTACCCGCGCTTCCCAGCACGTCCCTCCTCCGGGAGCCGCCGAGACGATGCCGCATGATCTGGCTCCGCCCAAGGCTGGCGGAGCCAAGTCGTTACTCCTCCAGCGCGGATATGACACAAGGGATATACCTGAAGGGCTGAGATCACCCAGACGGCAGCACTCATCGCGGTTCGATATCTCGGCGCACCGCGAGCTTGAGAAGTTGCCGGGCTTTCACGAGGTGCCACCCAACCGTCGCCAAGAGCTGTTTATGCAAAAGATAGAGCAGTGTAACGTCATCTTCGACTTCAACGATGCGAGCGGCGACATGAAGTCCAAGGAGATCAAGCGCTTGGCGCTGCACGAGCTCCTGGAGTATGTCGCCAACAATCGTCAAGTCATCACCGAACCCATGTACCCCAAAGTCGTCGACATGTTTGCAAAGAACCTGTTTCGTCCTATCCCGCCGCCAATGAACCCCCAAGGTGAAGCCTTCGATCCGGAGGAGGACGAACCTGTCTTGGAGGTTGCTTGGCCCCACATCCAGGTGGTGTACGAGTTCTTTCTTCGGTTCATCGAGAGCCAAGACTTCAACACGAACATCGCCAAGGCCTACATCGACCACAGCTTCGTGCTGCAGCTCCTGGAACTCTTTGACTCGGAAGACCCACGCGAGCGCGATTTCCTCAAGACCACGCTCCACCGCATCTATGGAAAGTTCCTAAACCTCCGCTCCTTCATTCGACGGTCCATCAACAACGTTTTCTTCCAATTCACGTACGAGACGGAAAGATTCAACGGCATCGCTGAGCTCCTCGAGATCCTGGGTTCCATCATTAACGGTTTCGCACTCCCACTCAAGGAGGAGCACAAAACGTTCTTGACCCGGGTGCTGCTGCCGCTGCACAAGGTCAAGAGTCTCAGCATGTACCACCCTCAGCTCGCCTATTGCATCGTGCAGTTCCTCGAGAAAGATGCCTCGCTCACCGAAGAGGTTAGTTTTGACCACCCCATGTAGATGGATCTGAATTGCCCGCTCACAACCAGTTGCACCCTCCGTCGTAGGTCGTTCTTGGACTTTTGCGATACTGGCCCAAGGTCAACAGCACGAAAGAAGTCATGTTCCTTAACGAGGTGGAGGACATCTTCGAGGTCATGGATCCTGCCGAGTTTGCCAAGGTTCAGGAGCCCCTCTTCCACCAGCTTGCCAAGTCGGTTGCGAGCCCACACTTCCAAGTAGCCGAGCGCGCCCTTTACTTTTGGAACAACGAATACTTTTGCAATCTCGTCAGCGACAATGTCGAAATCATTCTCCCCATCATGTTCGCCCCACTTTATGAGAACTCAAAGGGCCACTGGAATAGGTGGGTGACGGTCCCATGACCTCCTTGGATCACTCCAACCTGTGTACTCGGACTGATGGTGATGATCTCTTAGGACGATCCATGGGATGGTTTACAATGCCATGAAACTCTTTATGGAGATAAACCCAACCCTTTTCGATGATTGCTCCCACGAGTATACCGAACAGCAGAATTCAGCATCTGCCCGGGAGGCCTCACGGGCACACAAGTGGGCAGTACTTACGGAGCAGGCCGAGCGCCGCCGTGTGGAGAATGGCGGGTCAGTCCCACCTCGTGCCCAAGGTTCTTCACTTTCCCGAGTTGACGAGATCGATCCCGTGTCCGAAGACAATCAGAAGAGGCTTGACTCTCTGAGGCTTCAGGATGGCGAGGATATCTCCAAGCGCGACAGAAACACATTGTCCGATTCATAGTTTCGAATGCCTCTCAGCCCATGCCACCTACAGGAGGAGGAGGAGGAGTGAGGCGGGACAGGGGTAGGGGCAGCAGCGGGGCTTACCAAGTTTTCGAGTGACGAGATGGCCAGGAGCTATTACTACTCTGTCACTTTTCTGTGGCAACGTACTATCCTTGGGGTTGGAACAGCCCAGTGGCCAATGGAGGCTGTGAGGGATATACGAGATGATGGCCAGAGTGTCGGGAATCATGGACACACAAAGGCCATCCGCTCGTCTCTGAACAGCAGTAATATCTTGATGCTTTAATATGCTCGATTGCGGGTGGTTCCCTTCCCGGCTGGCATGGTAGATTGTTGAGGAAAATATAGTTTCTACGGGAGGAACGCGAGGGAAGGTGGGACACGGCCAGGCTGGGTTCTGTTCTCTTCAATATTGGCGCGGCTTAAAGCAATCCTCTGTTTGGTTCATGGGTTTGAGATGACGGAGCGAAACAAGGTCTGGAGGATGACCAGCGATGCCTAGTCTTTACTTCTTCTTTTCTTCTCTTTTTTATTATCTCCGTTGACACACATGACTCGCTTCGGCGAGGGGTCCATCAATGGGCGCAGTTCCTGTTGCATTCATCTCCAACAAGGGCGGCGCAGCGGCTGAGGGGTGCGGACGTGGTTATCAGGGTTGGTGAATCTTATGTGTCTTGTAGACAGCAAAGGAGGCTTTTTGGAATGCCCGGGAATACAAAGTATGCGATTCCCGCGGTATTTGTATTGATACAGCTTCCCATGAACTGCCGGCAAGAAATGGATACCTGCCAGGGTAAATCACGAGTAAATACATGACTGACGAGCCGGATCCCGCCGACACAGATGTATCAAGAAATTATTCTCCAAGTCGTGGCGGCCCATATGGCGCTACTGATATTATTCTACGTTGGTATCATCGCATTGGCGGGTGATATCAGTAACGTAACATTGGGATAATAATGAACATGAGCTACGTACGTACGACTCTTGGATATATCTGGATCTCCGGAGCAATCTAGATATATGTAGGAGGGTGGCCAAGGCAAGACAAGACACATTTTTATCAAAGACTACATATCTACAGTATGGCATGTATGGCATGATTACCAACCATCACGCCAGCCGCCCCGTCCGTGATACCCTCCGCGGCCTCCCCTATACTGCCCTGGTCCCTGATGGTTCTGCTGGCCGAAATCGTGCTGAGAAGGACCGGTAGGGGGGATGTGCGGATGGTGGCCACCTCGTCCTCCGAGATGTGGAGGTGCCGGTACCTGTATGATGCCTGCATTCGGAACGGGCATTGACAATCCACCTCCGCTCTGGTTCGTCCACCAGCCTCCGGTGGGTGGGTTAGATGGTTGGGGAAATGCATGAGCAGAAAAGTTTGGCGGCGGCAGCGGCGGTGGCGGCGGAGGGTTGAACTGGTTCCAAGGCGGGCCAAACTGCTGCTGCTGCTGTGCTGGGAACGGTGGAGGAAACTGGGCATAGGAATTCTGTGGGTGCTGCTGTGATGGAAATTGAGGAGGTGGATACGGTGGTGCCGGAGGCGCTGCGGACGCGTCCAGAGTCGGCGATGGTCGCCGCCAGTCGTGATCCCTGCTCCTTTGGGTCGAGCTCGCTGGCCGGTATTCGCGGCCCCTTGATGGAGATCTTGATCGCGATTCGGACCTGGGAGAATACGACCGTTTGCGGTACGAGGTCTTGCCGTCTTTTGTGTCTGGGCTCCGGCTCCGGCTCCGGCCCGGGCTCTGGTCGTGTTTGGGATTGCGATTATAACTGCGACTGTGACTGCGACTGTGACTGCGACTGCGACTGCGACTGCGACTGCGACTGAAACTGCGACTGCGACTGCGACTGCGACTGCGACTGCGACTCCGACTTGGGCTCCGACTCCTGCTATTCCCACGCCTTTCTTGATATGAACTTGTACTATGGCTCCGACTTCGACTCTGTCCCCGAGAATCAATGGAGAGCCGGCGCCGCTTGAAGGCGGGGCGAGAAGAAGTACGGCTTGAGCGAGAACCTCGGGACATGGAGCGCGAGCGCCGAGATGCCAGCCTCGTCCTCTCGTTTGGCGAATTGCCGTTCCCATCTCTGTTCTTCATTCTTTGGCAGAACTCCCTCGACCAGCCGTAATACGTGTCCCCGCCAATGATATCGCCCGTGATCTCATCGACCATGACTCGTTCTCCAAGCTCGTTGAGAAGCATATGAGCGTCTTCATCTTCAACTGCGCCGCCCGGTCGGGAGAAGATGCGATCGACGTCAGCAAGCAGGTCTCGAACGGCATCGGCCACAACAGGGTCGGCGGGGCCGGGCGTGAATTGCAACGGTTGCACCATGGACGGTGCTACGGGCTTTGTCGAGTTTGGGACCAGGTGGAGGATCCAGTTTGCGGCAGGCAGGTCATACCAAGGCGTGGAGGGATCGCCATGCGATGGCGGAAGCAAGTACGGCATCTCCTTGCCTGGTTTGATCCCAGGCAGCGGCCGAGCGGTATCCCGCATGGATTCGGGGCCGCCATCCCCAGCGTTTGCTGCCTCGAGCGGCGCCTTTTCGATAATTTCGCCCAGCTTTTTTATAAAGTCTGCTGGGAAATAGCCATTGTCATTCCAGATGCCCACGAGGGCCGCAAGTTTGGACACGTGCCGAGGGCTCTCGGCGAACGACGCAGAGCTATGGAGGATATCTGGCAGAACCGGCGCGATTCCATCGGCAAAGGTGCAGTCCTTTTGTCGAACGAGGCAGTGGTGGAGAACATCATTGAGGACGTAGAGCAGATGAAGGGCCTTGTGCCTTTGTGACGGCTCCCCGGCAGCTCTCTTTGCCATCTGGTTTCCCGTCGCAAACGACTTGGCGAGTGACGAAAGGTATTTGCCCAATGCCGTGATCCGCGGCGGAGAAAGCACAATGTTGTTCAGGATCCAGTACTTGCATTTCTATCCATGGGGAAGCGAGGTCGAGCCGCGGTCTCATTTTAGCGTCTCTTCATAAACATACCAAAGCGACGGCCACCATCGTGGCTCTGGCAAGAGAGAAAAGACGACGTTGTTGAGAAGAAAGCAAAAGGACAGCCAAGGGGGGGAGTGGAGTCATCAGATGCAAGGAGGTTCCCAAACCTGAACGTTGGCCGAGGTACAGCGCGCGATGGCGCGGTTGAGGAGCTCGTGGAAAGCATCGACATCGGCACGGGTACAGGGTAGTGCCGCTGACAGCGGGTCCGGCCGGAGCAGCGATGCGAGAAGCGCGGTTTTGGCTATAGCAAGTTCAGGCGATGCCATGGCGTGAGGCGATGGAGAGACAATTCACGTTGTTTGTGATCAGAGTAATAATAGATGAGTGAAATATTTTGGTAGAAATGTAGATGACTCAGCCACCGCCTGCGGCACGTGAGGTCATTGGCAACTCATAAGTAGATTCATAAATACATGTTTCTACAAAGAGGAGAGCGTCTTGGATTTATGTCATACGTATATACACTGATGGATCGCTCATACAATCGTCTAAACTTGTCAATCCGTCCTCGTGCACGCGTCCCTCAGCTAACCAACCAACCTGTGACTCATGATGATGAAAAACGGTCCCCCTTTCGGTTGCGATAAGGCGTAGCACTCTCGTATTTACTCATTCCGGGAGCCGGAGCCGGAGTTGTGCTCTGCTGCTTTCCCAAAGGATCATCCGGTGTCGTGTCTGTGCCTGTGCCCGTGCCCGTAGCTGGTGGTGACCCCGGCTTCCCAGTTGAGCGGGCAGATGAGCCGTACTCGAGCTGATGCTGCATTTGTCGTCTTCGCTGGTATTCTTCTAATTTTGCCGCTCGGTCCGCATTGATCTCGCGCTTGGCGATGTAGAAAGCTCCGGCTCCGGCTAAAGGACGACTCAAGTGAGCGGACGAACTGCCAAGGATGACGACTTTTAATCATAGCCACGAACCGGCAACCAAGGCGCCCCAGCCAACCCTATATCTCGCAGATTAGTGGCCAGACGATCTTCATAATGGGGGTGGATGGATACGCACCAAAATGATTTGATCTGTTGGACAGGAGCCAAGCACTCGAGCGTCAGTTTACCAGTAAGCCGCACGGTTAGGGGGCACATACGGTATTCATTTCGAGTTGCTGTTGCACCAGAATCCAGTCCACACCTGGCGCAGCAATTCGATTCGATTGACAGATTGTGATAAAGTGAGGTTAACTGCTTTAAAACTGTCAACCCAAGTCCCTTGCAGACCTTTCAGCCTCTTGGGTCTTAGGGCATCCAATAGGAGGCCGGTTAGCACCCCACCATAAAAGCCATCAGGACAAGTTGATCGCAATCGCACAGACAGACCACATCCTGATATGTAAGGATGCATGATTGAAGAAGTCGGTCTTTTAGCACTTGTATCAAGTATCGGACTTATGCGCCTAATTTGGGAGAGCTTGGTAGACTTGTCTTATTCTTCTGGGCCTGGTAACATAGATATGTATCCAGATATCCAGATATCTATAACCTCGTTAGTGCAGAATCTGGTCCATCAAGATCATGGTCATGTCATAAATGCAGCTGGTAGCAGCTGTCGTATATAGTTTCTCAACAAACAGACAAGACGTGGACAAACCCAGAAGTCGGTGACGGATATAAAGAATTGTGGTGAGTGAGCGAGTGACGCACGTATTGGCACACCAGAATCCAAATACTAATCCATTCGACGACGACCAACCACTTCCTCCTCCTCAAACTTTACCTAGACCGAGCCTTTTATTTGTCAACAACCCCTTCACCATCACCTTTAACCGACGGCGGAGCTGGGCATTGCCATTACCACAACCTCGCAGATGAGACCGCGTACGAATATATCTATGCTCGGATCAAGGCGCTCCATAGTCCAGCAACTGCTCGGGCCAGTCTACGCTTCTTCCATGTGAGGATCGCATCAACGCTTCGATCAACAAGGCGACGCCAATCTCGGGAGACAGGCCTGTCAAACGGGCCCATTAACGGGTTGCCCCTTTGTCACGCCTGCCCGGCCAGACAGGTGGCACAGATATAGGCGCAACGGGCACAGGAGACAAAGAACGCCATCTTGGCGACACCAACAGCACCCAAAGAGTTCCAAGACCTTGCTTGTCCTTCCTCGTTGTGCCAAGGAGGACGGCGCGTGTGCGACGACGAATCCGTTGGAGTGCCGATCAAGCTTGTTCTCCGTTACCTGCACCTGTACTCCTCCCCATACACCACCTACCTGCCTCATCGCTCTTGGAACCTCGAATCTCGGATCTCCAATATCCATCTCCTCCAGCACAGCACCCCATACACGACGAGGGCGAGAGACAAGGAGAGGTCCGCACGCTTGTCGAGCGCGAGCATCACTGGGCAGCTATACGACCGCTGCTCCTGGCACATGAGGGCAGTCCGTCGCTGGACGTGGGGATTATGGGCATCGACGCCCTGAGGCCGGTGCTTCTTCGCAAACCTCCGCCATGGTTCCCAGCGACGCTGACGGGACAGATGGCTCGTCCATCGTGAGTTGCGCCTGTCACCTTTATCGGTCTGGCATCGGCGTGGTGAGCCCTTGAAAAACTGACACCGTCCAGAAGCCCGTCTCTTCCCTACGATCGCATTTCGAAAACATGAACAAGATAAAAGCAAACGAGGCGCCGTCTCCGTCTTCTTCTGCACCTTCGATCCCGACTATGACGGCGCCTCCGATTCCACCGCATCCCGTGCATCCTGCCACGCAGCCCCCTGCTACGCAACCCCCTACTACTACTGCTACTGCTACCCAGACAGCCGCCCATGCCACCGCTCCGCATCCCGTTATCCCTCCGCGCCCATTCTCGCCCTATGTCCGAGCAACCGACAGGCCAAAAGAGGGAGCCGAGACCGCAGTTGACCCTCCTCCTCTGATACCTCCTCCACTGATACCGCCCCCGGTCCCGAGAGACAGGCCTTCGGTGGCATCTATCCAATCCATCACGGGCAGGGACTTGTCCCGGGCCCCCTCATCTCCATTGAGCCCAAGACCAGTCCGGCCACCTTCGTTCATGATACAGCCGCCAATGTCGCCGTCGAAACCGTCGTTTGGCGCGTTTTCTGGAGATGCCATTGCGCAGAATCCCGATGCCGCTGCTCCTGCTCCCAGTGCGCTTGCGAGCTCAAGTCCTTCCACCACGCCCAAGCCGTTTGGCAGAACACACTCACCAGGCGCGGATGCTCGGAGATCCCCCGCGCTCACATCAAACCCGCCGTCACCGCCGCCGCCGAGGCGATCCACCGAACTCAGGAGAGAACGAGAGGCAGTCAAAACCGCAACGATGGCCTCCCCCTCCGCTTCAGCGCCGGCGCTGATGCCCCCGACCATCAACAGATTGGAGAAGCCGGCGCTGCCTGTGCGGCCCACGCAATACGTGTCTGATGAGAGCCAGGAGCCGAGGCTCATCACAGACGAGGTGTCGCCTTTCAACAGCCCGCCCAGCAGTGCCTCGAGTCCGTCGATTGACACGCCGCCTCTAATGTCAACTCGACGAATGCCGTCAATCGAACCTCCGAGGCCCTCTGCAGAAGGCGGCGGGCGACTGCCCTTGCGCCAGCCAGCCCGTTTGCAGTCACCAAACGTCGCGTTCAACCCGCCTCCCATCCACCCCTCCATTGTGATGAAGAGGAGAGAACGAGAAGAGGAAATGGACCCTCGAAGTTCAGTGTCCCCCCAAGCAGCCGACGAGCGGTCGGCCATGCCCCTCAGGTCACTTTCGGTAACCGAATTGCCGCCACGGCCGCCTCCCCTCTCCTCGAGACCACCCCCTCCATCCATACCTTTCGCCAAGTTGCAGACCCCCCTGGGCGCATCAGCTGCGAAGCCAGCTCCGCCCCCTCCCCCACGCCATCCCTTGGCAGCATCGGACATGGCGGACGAGCCAGCACTGTCGAGCAGCCCGCCAAAGCGAATCGTTTCCACCTCGGCCGCATACCAGCCCCCACCACCCCGCCTGCTCAGTCGAGCAAACACTGTAGTGGACCGGTCCCCTGACCGTTCCGGCGTCCACGAGCAGGAAGCATGCCAGCTGGTGTCGGGAACTACAGGATTCAGCGCTGCAAGACCCGAGGCCTTTCCCGACGTCTCCAGTTCCAACAGGCGACCCCCGTTCATCAAACACGGGACATACGAGATCTCGGTAAAGTCAGACGGGAGGGTATTCTCCGTGTGTGGCGAGTACGTGTGCACAAGTGGCCACTTCACCAGGGTATGGAACGTTATAGACGGTGAGCTCATCATGAGCTTCAGCCATGGCGACACCATCAAGGGAACCGCCGTGGCTTTCAAGCCGGCACCCAGCATCGAGGGCGAAGGGAAAAGGTTGTGGATCGGCAACAACTACGGGGAGCTGATGGAAGCCGACATCATGACGTCTACGGTTATCAGCACCAAGCCGAATGCCCACGCGCGCTACGAGATCATCAGGATATATCGCCACTACACGGACCTTTGGACGCTGGACGAGAACGGCACGCTGCACACCTGGGGTCCTGACGACAAAGGCACTCCCAGCCTGTCAAACGAGCCTCATTATTCGTACAAGGTGCCCAAGGGCCATACATTTTCCATGGTGGTTGGAGACGAGCTCTGGCACGCCACCGGCAAAGAGATTCGGGTATTCTACCCGACATGTGACGGGCGGTCCGTGTTCCAGCCCCTGTTCCGGCCCCTGATTCAGGATGGCGCCGGTGAGGTCACGGCCGGCACCATGCTCAAATCCGAGCCGACCAAGGTGCTGTTCGGCCACGTGGACGGCAAAGTCAGCATATACTCCCGAGCCGACTTTGGCTGCTTGGCCGTGGTCAGCATAAGCCAATACAAGATCGCCTCCCTGACCGGGGTTGGCGGGCATCTCTGGGCGGCATTCAACTCTGGCCGCATCGCCGTGTTCGACATGAACTCGACGCCATGGGTGGTCAAGAAAGAGTGGCAGGCCCACGACACGTCGGTGGTGAAGCTCGTTGCCGACCCAGCCAGCTTTTACAAGCTCGACCGGTCGCAGGTGGTGTCGCTGGGCGTGGACAATCGCATCCGCATATGGGACGGTCTGCTTCAGGACGACTGGCTCGAGGAGCAGATGAGGCTGCGCGAGCCCAACTTTTGCGATTTCGAGCAGATCAAGATCAAGGTCATGACGTGGAATGCCGGGGCGTCAACTCCCAACAGTCTTCGGTACAACGAGACGGACGACGCCTTCATCCGCGAACTGCTCCAGTCCAGCGGCAGCCCGGATATTCTCGTTTTTGGCTTCCAGGAGCTGGTCGATCTGGAAGACAAGACTGCCACGGCGAGTGAGTCCCGCGGGTCCTTGCGATGCGAGCGAGCTTACCATGATGGGTGATTGATTGATTGATTGTGCTGACAGGCTACTTACCGCAGAACGCCTCTTCAAGTCAAAGAAAAAGGAGGGCACTGCCCAGGAGCGCATGAGCCACCAGTACAGAGACTGGCGCGACTGCTTGATGAAGAGCATCGACAACTTCATGCCTCCTGATCAGCTGTATCATCTCATACACACATCCACCCTCGTTGGATTGTTCACGTGTATCTTTGTGAAAGCTTCGGTCCGCGACCGCATACACAGTCTGAGCAGTGGCGAGGTCAAACGCGGAATGGGTGGGCTCCATGGAAACAAGGTTGGTCCGAGAGCCGGTCTGATTCTGACATGTTGCCAAAATTTCCGCTTCTGACACTGGGGGGGCCCAGGGCGCAATCGTGATTCGCTTCGTGCTGGACGACACGTCCATGTGTTTTATCAACTGCCACCTTGCCGCCGGCCAGTCACACGCCACGCAACGGCATAACGATGCGGCTGCCATCCTTGAAGCTTCGGTCTTCCCGCCAGAACGTGACGCGGCCGTTCGTATCGACAACTATGTCTGCGGCGGCGACGGGTCGCAGGTCCTGGACCATGAATTGTGCATCCTCAATGGCGACCTCAACTATCGGATCGACACCATGTCGCGCGATACGGTGGTCGCGGCTGTGAAGGCCGGGAATCTGTCCAAACTCCTTGATCGGGATCAACTCCTGGTTGCGCGACGGCGTATCGCGGGTTTCCGCTTGCGCGTCTTCGAGGAGATGCCTCTTACCTTTGCCCCCACCTACAAGTACGACGTCGGCACCGACAACTACGACACGAGCGAGAAGCGGCGATCGCCCGCGTGGTGCGATCGCCTTTTGTACCGCGGCTCCGGACGCCTGACGCAGCTCGAGTACAGGAGACACGAGGTCCGCGTGTCGGACCACAGGCCAGTGAGCGGCATGTTCAACGCCACAGTCAAGAGAATCGACCAAAAGAAGAGGGCGGTATCCTGGATGGACAGCCAAAGGGCATTTGAGGATTTCCGCGGGCGGGAGACGAGTGATGAACAGTGAGCAAGCACCGGTTCTACTCGGTCTTTTTTTTTTTTTTTTTTTTTTTTTTTTTTTGGGTGCGCCTTACTGACCAGTCGGGGGTTGTATAGACTTCTCTACCTCACATCTGTCTGCGGGTACGACGAGGCAACGAGTGTGAGACTGATTCAGCAACGACAGTCCAGGCGAGCGCATCAGAGCTCAACCAGCCTCGCCCTCGGCGGCCGGGGAGAGCTATAGGCGAAGCCGGTCGTTGGAGCGGTTGGTGGTAATTTCGGTCATGGGCCATGATGATGGCAATATAAAGGCATGGACGAAGGGCGGGGAGCGCATGGCATTGGGGAGCCAGGAGATAGAGTTGTGCTTGAAGCCATATGCATCTAGACTAAGAGCGTAGTGATTGGCACGAATAGATTTTGGCCTGCCAGTCATGATCTGCATGTCCAGAGACCAGCCACGATATCTACGGGATCAGCGAAAAGTCGAGAAGAGATGCGTCTCCATTCACACCCAAGGCCTTGGACCATGTTGCAGTACACACCCGTGACAGCAAGGTATAAACATATGAGGCTGGGAACTTCGTAGGTACGTACCAGTAACAGCCGTGAGAGAATGAGCATCCCCAGGATCTGGTATGGAGACAGCCTCGCCATCCATCATGCCATGTTCGTTGCCATGGTTGGATTCTGTGTCTGACTTGGGCTGTTTCAGCCTTCCCTTCGGAGCGCAGGCATCATGGTTCCCGTGGCGAAGGTTCATATGTTACCTTGGTACTTACTATAAGATCGTGCCCTCATCTTCATATAAGTCTGTCTCCTCGATATTATCCATCCATCTCTTCTCATACTTTCTTCTATTATAGTATATCGATCACGCCTCGCCTCCTTCATCCCTCGTCTTCCTATAAGTCTGTCTCGCCAACATCCATCCATCTCTTCTCATATATTCTTCTATTATAGTAGATCGATCATCACCTCCTCCATCTCTCGTCCTCCTGTGAAGTCCACCTCTTCAACAAAGACGACCGGGCTTTGCCGAGTGATTTACATAAAACCCCACTACTGACGGACATGAGAGGAGCTCTTATCATTAAAAAATAGAGATTCCGTACGTTTACCTTCCGGCAAGGCTCTCCCCACGCAGAGGTTCCATACTATCTCCCATCGTCCACTGCCTTTGTCAAATACACCCACCGAAAACCCGCTACCACCAAAGCCAATTCATAATAAACCAAACGAGTCCACGTCGTTCGCCCCAGCCCGGTTGGATATGACTCATATCAATCAGCCCATGGGGATTAGGTGCACGATTCTTGGTTTTTTTTTACGAAATTTTTATATTGAGTTTATTATACTAGTTACTGTGTTTGAAAGACAGCGAGTGCTTAGAACCACGTGGAGATTGCCGATATGGTGGGGGTTTATAGATAGTGGATCAATCAAGCAACTTACACCACATCCAGTCTCTGTGTCAAGGCCTTTCTTCCTCTGTTGACCCCAGACCATTTGTTGTTACCTTTCGAGTGCCCCAATAAATTGCGGGTATCACGTCTTGCTGCTTTCTTTTTAAAGTCATGGCCCCTGCTGTTTTTTTATCTATTGGGCTTCGTCGGATGTATCCGGTCAAATAACTCTTCACTCTCCAATCAGCTTCAAAGACAGAGGGTATCACGTCTTGCTGTGTTTTATCGTGGCCTGGCTCGGGTGGGTGCAAATATATCCGGCTATACAAATATTCAATAATAACCAGATCGAGTGACGGGACAGTCCGCGGCTGTTCCGCCTCCAGAATTTGCTCTTTTCTTGCCGTCGTCTTCAGTCTCGGACGAGCGTAAGCTGGGTTGGATCCAGTGTTTTTGTGACTTTGCTGGTGCAGATCGGCGGTGAACATCTGATCAAACCGATGCTGCACCCAGGCCAGCAAGATATTTCGAGTCATCTTCGAGCCCCGTAAGGCCGCAAATTCAATCCATAACCGAAAGTCTCCCCGGCCCGCACTTTGCCAAGTTCGGCACGGTCGGAATTCGGTATGGGAGATAATTCTGGGTTTGGGTCTCATGCAGCGTTCAAATGGCGGGCGCTTCGTTGCTGACAGGGGCATCGCATCTTGCTGTGTTATCTGTTGGGCCTCGTCGGATGTATCCGGCCAAACACTTTCCCTCGTTGGCCGTCCATCTGGATATCGGCTTGGGTGAGCTTGAATACGACTGGATGGGATTTGAAGCTCCTTCCTGCCCAGGACGGCCGCCCTGTCGCGCGTGTTGTCCATCTTGAAGATCTTGGAAAGGATAGCGTTAGGACGCGTCAAGGTAGTGACTTCTTGGCGTGTGATAAGTAATATCATTTATCTTATGATATTCTTGATCGTCTCCTTCCACTCGAGGGGATTTTGGGAGATGAAAAGGCATATTGCCAGGTCAAATCCGTTCAAGTTATAACTGCCCTACTATCATGGCCAATTATCATGCCTCATTTCGAAATGGGCAGCCTTAACAGGCATAAAGAAAATATCGGCAAGAACTCGGATTGCGGTGGTTGATCAATTGCTGTGGCGGTAAATCCGAGAGTTCGGGTAATTTATGCCGATGTAGTAGACGGTATTGTTTGGGTTCGTCGATCCCCAATGGGATTTGATTCCCCCCCCAACAGTGCCGGCGGCCTCGTTGGTCGTCCATCTCGATATCGGCTTTTAAGGATAACGAGTATTTCAAGTGCAATACCCCTTGGACCCCGTTCTAGCTAGGAACAGCACTGGGACCTACGCCCTGATAGTCTTTCAATGATTATTCCTATCAGAATTCGCGTAGGTTACCAGTGGGTAGATTCAAACGCCCTTCTAGACTCAGGAAGTGAGGGGATTATCCTTGATTCGGCCTGGTACCACTCGTTTGTGGAAAGTGGCTGCTTGTCTTCTGGTGCGGACCTTTGAGTGATTGGTCAACTGGTTCGGATGAGTGTGGCGGTAAATCCCAGCGATACGAGGGTGGTCGTCTTCGGTCAGTCCGCGGGTCACCGGTGATATACCAAGTTTCGTAGAGAGGTGTTGCCGACCAAGGCAGTGAAGCGGGTCTTGAATAGCAATAATATCAAAAGGCCTCTTCATTAGGCCTATACGACTCATGAGCTCGGAAACCCGAGGTTGCGTACCAAATGTATGCGTTCGTTGATCGGTAATTCGAAGGCATTGTATCGATTGTTGTTTGGAAATGTTTCTGGATTGTTTCCGCTTCGGAAAGCCCGTGAGGTTGACTTGTAGAGTAGTCAACACTTCACTTGACCAATATCGCTGGTTTGAGCAAAACCACTATTGGTTCCAACGTCATTCTCTTCGATTTTGTTCTCTTGTATCGACGCCGTGGGCCAAGCGTTGCATATTCTTATAGAACTCCAAAAAAATAGTAGAAACGTGTTAGAAACGTTTCGAGAAGATAATATATAACATACAGGCTGTTACTTGGTCTTGACGGGCCGACAGCGACCCTGCGTGCGACCGACATTTGGGCGTCGCGGATGTGTTTTTTTAGGGCACCCATGGAGGACCACTTTCCGCCTCCCGCACAACTCGCTCGCCAACATATATTATATTTCAGTCGTGAGATAATACAGGAGTGTGTACGGTCTTGAATGCCCTGGACGTGCTGTATCACCTGGTTCGAAGTGTTTCAGATGGACGCGATCTCTGGGTTGAACTGTAACGAATCGCTGTAAATTGGCAATTGCATGCTGTCGATATTGGAAGATGATTCGACGGACTGTTGATGGATATTGCTATTGTGATGATTAATTGCCGACGGGATGATTTTCGATATCATCTTCACCGGGCACGGCCATAATGATGATAATGTGTAGGGAGGATTGATTATTGAAAGTGAAGAAATGTTTTTGAGAGAATTAGGTGGGTCTTGGGTTATTTATGCCAAAAAATCTCGTGCATTGTATTACCTAAGTGGGTTTGGCAAATAAAGTTTAGAGTGAAGGGACAAGTGCTAACCCAGCTAGGCTAAGTATGGCCGCTGTAGCGGCACAGCCCCAGTGCCTTGAACGACTGATCTCGCAGCGTCGTTAAGGATCTCCTTCCTCACCCTTTCCCCCCTTTTCAGTCGACTTTTATCTCTGCTTTACCCAACGTATATACATTTTCTTTCCCTTGACCATTTCCTCCTCCTTGCGAATAATCCAGTTGGTTATCTGTCTTGTTAGGCGGTAATGACTTGGTAGACGGTGAGGATAGGATAAGAACAAAACACGAAAAAGGTCTCTAATAAGAACAAGGCGAACTTGTATCCGAGTAGTTTGGATAGAGACCTTGTTTCTCTGCTTGGCTAGGAATATTTACAAGTCTCAAGTCTCGGCGACGCAGGCTCGGTCCGCTTATCCAAACTCGAGTTATCTGCCTCAGCTTCGGCATCGTCTCTATCCGTTCTCATCAATCTCGATTTCCCCCTGAGTATTTCGATTCCGATATCCGCCCCTGCGATCGGTCGTTTTAATTGACACCAGTCCCATGTCCTGTTACAGTCGTCGAGCCTTCTCAAAGACGTCGTCGAATAGTCGCTCATTAAAACCTACCGCACCTCTACGCAGCCATTTCTTTCTTTGTTAGACTTCCGGCTCGCTTACCTGCGTGCATCCATCCAAGGACCGGCGACTGAGATACACTCGCCCACTCACTCACTCACTCTCACCACGACCCTCGGTTTCCTCCCTTGCGAACCGGTGGCCGAACGAACGAACGAAAAGAAGCATCGATAGTGGGCGTCGCAGGCCTTCGAGAGCGGCCACTCCCAGAGTTGGTGTCCCCCAGCGACCCAATTCGCGCCATATTCAACCTCGCATTCGTACAACCCCCCCCCCCCCAAACAAGGTCTTTGGAAGCGCCGAAACGAAGTATTCAGTTGTCGTCGACATTGAGCAGCTTTCGACTGGTCAGTAACTCGTTCGGATTCGCATCATGAAGGTACCATTCCAGTGGGCGGCGGTCGGCTTAGGCCTTTACAGCCAAGTAGCGACTGCTATTGAACTTAACCTTGATGATGAAGGTAAGTTGGATAGTGCTCGAGGACTCCACAGACGACCGATTAAAAATTTGGCGTACGGCTAACGGCGGGTGCGACGGCAATAGCATCGGTCAAGGAAGCGGCTGCCACGGCAGCGTATGGTCTCGTCAAGTTCTACACAGGCAACAACACGGGCGACACGCCGGGTAACTTGCCAGACCCGTATTATTGTGAGCTTCCCCCCACCGCCATGGTAGGCCAGGTACAGGAAGCTAATCACGGCGTCACAGGGTGGATGGCTGGTGCCATGGCTGGAACCTTGATCGACTACTGGTCATATACCGGAGATACGGCCTACAACGCCATCATGCTCCAGGCCATGGTCCATCAAGCCGGACCCGACGTGGACTTCATGCCCGACAACCAGACCCTTACTGAAGGTAACGACGATCAGGGGTTCTGGGCTATGGCGGCCATGTCTGCTGCTGAACTCAAGTTCCCCGACCCTCCCTCCGACCAGCCCCAGTGGCTCGCCGTCTCGCAGTCGGTCCTCAACCAGTACGCCTCTCGATGGGATACCACGCTCTGTGAGGGTGGTATGCGCTGGCAAATCTTTACGTGGAACGCCGGCTTCGACTACAAAAACTCCATCTCCAACGGGTGTTTTTTCAACATGGCCGCCCGCCTCGCCAGGTACACCGCAAATGACTCGTACGCCGACTGGGCCAGTACCGTCTGGGACTGGGGGACGTTTGTAGGGGTTCTCACACCAGAAGGTGGAGTCTACGACGGCGCCGGCGTCCGCAGGGGAGACAATTGCACCGAGATCGACAAAGTGCAATGGACTTATAATGCTGGCATCTTCCTGCACGGAGCTGCCGTCATGTACAACTATACCGAGAGCGACACGTGGAAGACTCGTGTCCAGACAATGTTTGACGACATCAAAACCAGATTTTTCCGCGACAAGGTCGTCTATGAGCCCCAGTGCGAGGATTCAAAGACGTGCAACAACGATCAATCGAGTTTCAAGGGGTACCTGCTCCGCTGGCTCGCCGCTTCTTCTCAGATGGCTCCCTTCATAGCCACCGAAGCTCTCGACCTCATCAGGACATCGGCCATGGCTGCTGCCGCCGTCTGCACCGGCTCGGGCCCCGGGTTCAAAGGACACGACGGCACAGCATGCGGGTTCGCATGGACTGGCAGCCCTGGTTTTGATGGGACCGTCGGTGTCGGCGAACAGATGAATGCTGTTTCTGCCTTTATATACACACAATTCCAAGACGCGCCTGTCCCAGTAACCGCCGCCACGGGAGGCACGTCAGTTGGCAATGTCGGTGGTGGCTCCAATGCCAAGAACATCGGACAGCTATCCGAGATCACGATGGGCGATCGGGTGGGGGCTGGGTTCCTCACGACCATGGTATTGGTCAGCGTGGTGGCTGGCTGCGCTTTTGTGATCAGATGAGCCATTCGGGCCCCAGCCAGCTTTGAAGGGTCTCGTCGTTTCCGCGGGCGGGCGAGCAAATACATATCTGTCCATCTTCACAATAAGGGCTGAAGGCACCAGGCGTTTTGCGGGTGCTGATTTGGAACTACATACCCACCTGATTTTTAACCAAGTAGATTAGCTAGCCTTGCAATGGATGTTTATACAAGATACTCTGATCATGAAACATGTTAAATGCCAGCGATGCCACGCTTATTTATTCGGAGGAACCACGACTTCTTATATCTATATATGTTAGGTCTACGCTTGAGATCACATGATGATTTATCAGTAGGATCTGGGATCGTATCGTGGGGGGGGCAAAAGAGGCGTCTGGAATCTGACAATGGGCACATCCGAACTTGCACCTGCTACCTAGACCCATCCAATGAAGCGCTTTATCTGATCGATTCTCCCTCTCGTGTCCGACAACACCAATCCTGTGATAGGGATAGATAGGTTGTCTGGCACAAGGATGGTGCTTGGTTCTTGGTTGGCACTTGGAGCCGATCAACCCCGCACCTCTGCTCTCCCGCCACCGTCATCGTCACCGTCATCGTCATCGTGCCATCGAAATCGGCTCTCCGACTTTCTACAGAGTAGAGTGGTCCTCTTCAGGTTCCTCCTCTTTCATTTATTAACTTCCCAACTCTGATCAAATCAGGTCAGGTCAGGCCAGGTCTTAACTTGCGCAAACAATCTCAAATCAATCAACGCAATGGTATCTTGCCCCCAATAATCAAATCACTGTCAAGTGCGCCCCCGAACACGCTCTGAATAAATCACATATCTACAGTACATACGTACCTCACATCAGGTGCTGCCACCATCGCCACCGCTCAGCATGGCCTCCGCGAAGCACTTTGTCAACGATCCCGCCCACCTCGTCCTCACTTCCCTCCAGTCTCTTACGCTTACCAATCCCGCCATCGCATTGGATAAGCAAAACAAGATCATCTACCGTCGCCCGACCGACCATTCCTCGTCTCACCCGACTGTTTCGTTGGTTTCTGGCGGCGGCTCCGGCCATGAGCCGTCCTTTGCAGGCCTCGTCGGCCCAGGTTTGCTGGCTGCTGCTGTTGCGGGCACCATCTTTGCGTCTCCGTCAACCGAGCAGATTCGTGCCGCCGTGTCGTGGAGGGTTGATACCGAAAGGGGGGTCCTGGTTGTGGTCATGAACTACACGGGCGACGTGCTCAACTTTGGCGTCGCGGTGGAGAAGGCGCGCGCGGCCGGGATCGACGTCGAGATGGTGGTTGTCGGCGACGACGTCGGTGTTGGCAGGGAGAAGGGCGGGAAGGTGGGCAGGAGGGGTGTTGCGGGCACAGTCCTGGTCCAGAAGATTGCCGGCGCCCTCGCAGCGAGCGGGCGGTCGCTCGCAGACGTTGCCAAAGTTGCGAGGCTTGTGGCTTCAAATCTCGTCACCGTGGGAGCAAGTCTTGAGCACGTCCATGTCCCTGGCCGGACGGCTGCGATGGACGACTCTGAGATAATCCAAGAGGGCGAGGTCGAGCTCGGGATGGGTATCCACAACGAGCCGGGCTGTGGCCGTGAAGCGGCCGACCTGCCATCCCTCGTCCGCAAGATGCTCGACCAGTTGCTCAGCCAAGACGACAAAGACCGCGCCTTTGTCAGGGTCAACTCGAACGAAGTGGTCCTCCTTGTCAATAACTTGGGCGGCATCTCGCCTCTGGAGCTCGGTGCAATCGTAACCGAGGTCTGCTCGCAGCTCGACTCAAACCACAGCATCCGTCCGGTGCGAGTACTTTCGGGCGCGTACATGACGAGCCTCAACGCGCCAGGCTTTAGCATCACGCTCCTCAACGTCGTCAATACCGATATCGGCGGCCCGGGCATGATCGAGTTGCTTGATGCGCCCGCCGAGGCTGTCGGTTGGGCCGCTCCAGTCGCCAAGACAACGTGGGAGGCCAGGAACCAATCCGAGCGGACAGGTGGCCATGTCGACAAGGAGAATGCTACGCCGAGTGGGCTGAAGCATGATGCCAAGGCTACAGAGATCGCGCTCAAGAGAGCTCTCGAGAAGGTTGTGCAGGTCGAACCTGAAGTCACAAGATTCGATACCGTCGTCGGCGATGGGGACTGTGGCACAGGCATGAAACGAGGCGCCGAAGGTGAGTTCTCAACAACACAACCCATTCCCCCAAATCAACATGCACACACGACAACTGACAAGCGACGTCCAGCGATTGCCAAACATATCACCAAGTCACCACTGACAGGCGATGTCGTTGTCGACCTCTCTGCCCTCACATCTGTCATTGAGACGAACATGGACGGCACGTCGGGCGCGCTCTACACCATCTTCCTCAGCGCCCTCACAGCTGCACTGCGCACCAGTGCTTCTTCGCACGATTCCGTAACACCCGAGGTCTGGGCTAATGCGCTTCAACAAGCCAGCAAGTCCCTGGCTAGATACACGCCTGCGCGCCCTGGTGACAGGACACTGGTGGACGCACTGGCCCCTTTTATTGATCAACTTGAAAAGACTGGGGATATTGGGGCGGCTGCGGCTGCAGCACGCACGGGCGCTGAGAGCACCAAGGGGATGAAGCCCGGACTGGGGAGGTCTGTGTATGTTGGCGGAGACGGCTGGGAAAAGGTGCCAGATCCCGGAGCCTGGGGGCTCGCATACTTTTTTGAGGGCCTCGCAGGAGCAGGCAGTGAGGGATGAGAGGCCCGGTGTGTGGGGGGGGGGAGAGAGGGGGAGAGCATGAAAATAGATTGACTTTTGGATTTGCCAGAGGGAAACACGAAGGATGACATTTGGATCCACTCATAGCCGTAACGTAACGTACCCTACCTATCGTTTTGAGGCCATCCTATCTATCGTTTTGAGGCCATACATGATTGACGCAATGCATTCATGGTTCCCAATCTCGATTTCGGCGACTTTGCTCGAGTCTGACCCGGGAGCACGTACGTTGTTACGTGTCCCACGGATATGTTTTTCGTGGCGTGAGCAATCCCTCCACTCGCCCTCAGCTCAGTAGGACCAGCACCACACTGTCCCCTCTCAAGAACCTGGAGAATGGCCCGTCAGCACGTATGCACCACATGTGCCTGGCCCATCGCATCCTGGCGAGTGATGCCCCAAACGCAGAAAATGTTGTGTGTGTGTGTGTGTGTGTGAGCGAGAGAGAGAGAGAGCGAGAGAGAGAGAGCGAGAGAGAGAGAGCGAGAGAGAGAGAGCGAGAGAGAAAGAGATACGCACAGTTTACTGATAAACCTGTCCTTGTTCATGGGTTTCCCCTTCTTGCCTCCGGCCAACCGCGGCGTCTCGGTCCACATTTCTTTGACGTTCTCCAGCAGCATGTTGCAGTGCCGATCAAAAGCCTTGATCCGCGCGAGGAGCTTGCGATTATTGCGCATCGCAATCAGGACCTGAGCGTGGCTGCGGACGGCCGTCTGGAGTATGTTTAGCGGGCCGGACGTGATTTCATGCTCTTCAAACAGCGACATCTCATATTCCCTATGTTGCGAATCATGTTGGAGTATTGTCCCGGTCAGTCAGCTGAACACGACGCCGGGCGAAAATGGGCCGCTGGAGCGGTGATGAGAACCTACGTTAGCTCGTTGCGCGGTTTGGTAAGAATGTCCCTGGAGACAAAGCATCGGTCATTAGCATCGGTTATTCTGGAGAGCGTATGGTGGGAAGTGTGGGCGTACTGAATCTTTGAGTCGGCCATGCTGATGAGCCGGATAGCAGTAGTTCGTGAAGCGGACGGACTTGCGAAGAGCGAGGTGCTGGATATCCTTTTTTCGCCGTCCAACGCGGGTTGAACCCGGGAGCCTTTGCTAGTTGACTTACATAAGCTGGCTTCTCTCACGTGAGTTCTAACTTTATCACGTGATATATATTTCTCAAATTCAACGCACGCGTTTTCTTGGCCTCAAGTGCCAAGGCTGTCATGTATCCTGGTGTCCGCTAAACGCAATAGTTTATGTTCTGGTTCGATCGATAGCTCTTGCGCTTCCTCTTCAGTAACGTAACAGTGGCGATATGATGTCTGCATTCCCACTTAACCAGGTTTCCTGATCCTTGCGTGAAGGCGACAATTGATGGGGATAAGGCCGTGGCAGTCCCGAGGTTAGCTGGATGAGGGGCTACCAATCGTACATGTCCGGAAATCATGTCCCACTCGGAGCTCCCGTGTCCGAAAACGGCTTATTGAGCAGGCCTTCTCTTGGTGTCCGCCACCACGGCCCAATACCACGTTTCCAGCCTTGTCCCCAGAGTCACTGTCTCGCGAACGCTCGAATTTGTTATCTTCTTGTGATACATGCCCATCTGCAGATGCTGGAACACGGGCGAGGGCTGGCAAATTATGTTTTTATCTATCATGTTTTATCAGCTCAGAGAAAATACCATCTACATTCAATACTCAATAACATTCGACGTGTCTCGTTTTTCCAGCGCCATACACACATGGGGTACACCCATTTTTTAATATATGTAAATATAGACTATTGTAGACCCTTGGTTATATATTTTCCCTTGCTTGGTTGTTGGCAACCCAGAATATCGCTCGCTTGGATATCAATGGGCTCTTTTGGTGCGGGGTCCAATGTGAACCGTTATTAGCCACTTCTCTGGAGTGCCAAGCCTATCGGTAGTCCGGTGATAGATTTCCAACGACGTAGTCATTGGCACGAGATATGGCCAAAATAGAATCTCCGTTGCCGAGGATGTTCACGACAACCTGATTCTTTTGGAGACTCGTAATCAAAGATTAGATAGGAAGCTAAACGCGGGGTAAAGGCGGAGTAAAAGCGGAGTAAAAGCGGAGTAAAAGTGGGGTCACTTGACAACTAAGTGCCATACATCTCAGCACGTGAACTCTTTCTGACCTCTTCCTTGCAAAACCAGAACAAGGCCCAGGCCAAAAGTCAATTGCTGTGGTCTACCCGCCAGCCAGGCGACAGGCTGGTTTTGCCCCAATTATTGACCAAGTCATCGGCCGGAATCCGACAGGCAGTCCAGAAGGATTCATAGAAAGGCTTGGCTTGGTGTGCCTTGATTCCTAATGTCATGGAAAGCCACCGCCATCAGGTCGGTATGCCGCTTGCCCCCACTCTTACACACCACCCTTTTGGTTTCCGTTGCATTATATCTGACGAGAAGTCACCATCTCTCTCTTATTGCTCATAGGCCAGCTCGGTGTTCGGAATTGATGAAATTCGCCTACAATACACCCTGTACTACGCTGGTGGCATCCATCCGTCCACGGGAACGGGGACGGACCATTTCTGCATGAATACCTGTCTTGCCCGCTGCAGCTCTGAGGCTGGTGAGCATGGGAACCGAGGCCAGATGCCGGGAAGATGCTCACGCGACTGACGATCACAAACGCAAAATGACGTCTGTCTAATACGACACGCGCGTAAAAAGCCACCGCAGTATCTGCTTTCGACTCTTGTCGTGCCCATACTGTTCCATCAGCTTCAAGCCGCAATGCGAAAGGCGGGCACAAGTCGGCTGAGATGGGCTTGGCAAAGTAAGCAGCGTCAGAGGCTCGCATTTGGCCTGGTATTGATTGCCCTTCTCCCAGATCCTACAGGCGGCGACTCATTGGAATCCTTCGGACCATCCCCTTGGGCCAGGAATTGTACCACGGACGAAAGCGTGACCTTCACGCCAGTTAGCACGTTGGTTTCTGGTGAGATACGCGTGATGATTCGTTGGAGGTCCACATCATGTTCGGTGATACTATTCCCCAGTCCCAGGGGATAACCTTGATTCGTTGGCCGTTGCAATTCACAGTTCCACGTCCTCGTCGAAGGACCCAGATAGACTTTACTATCCTGGCACATGCTGCATGGCACAATGCGAATTGTGCGGTTGCGGTACTTATTAGCTGCCGGCTTTGCAGCAACCTGCATGCGGCATGAGCGAATTCCGGGTGACTTTTCCTTTCGTGCATGCGGAGTACATAAGCCCTCCTCCTCCTCCCCAAATGTGGTCTTCGTTTTTCATTTATCTCCTGGAGTTGGTAAATAGGGCCTGCGCCTATTCTTCATAGACTTCACCCGATATCTCTTCTTCACTGTCACTACCCTCTTCACTTGTTGTCTATCTATCGTCTTGTCCTACACATATTTCCACCATGGCGTTTGACGACAAGTCGCCGATATCGCCAACGTCACCTTCGGATGAGAAAGGCGTCGACAAGCAAACCGAGTTCACTGGATCGCAGCATGACAGCAATGACAATTTCAAGGAATATGCCGATGACCCAACGCACATGTCGCGGGCCCATGCCTCGCAACTCGTCGCCAACCCCCTCTATGGGCTCTCCAATGAGCAGCTGGCCGCCAAGGGCCAAGATTACTGCCTAAAGAACGGTTTCACCGACGAGGCGGATATTCGTGCCTTCAAGCTGGGTGCCCAGCTCGCCGCAGACCCCTTGAAGTATGATACGTTACCCGGCCTCACCCAGGACGAGAGGGACGCCATGAGGATGGAGATTGAGCACAAGTGGAAGTCCAACTCCAGGATGCTATACTCGGTCGTCATCAGTAAGTGATTGATTGATTGATTGATTGATTGCCTGTGCCTTCAAGATCCTCTGGTGACCAAGGAATGGGCTGCTGGTTGCTAACACGGAAGCTCTGAATAGTCTGCTCCCTATGTGCCGCCGTTCAGGGGATGGACGAGACCGTCGTCAATGGCGCGCAATCCTTTTACAAACAACGATTCGGCATCAGCGGCGCAAACGGCCGAGACGCATGGCTGCTCGGCTTGACCAACTCAGCGTAAGATCCCATGGTATTTCCCCATCAATCTCGAGGAGCAACAACAGGCTAACATCAGACCTCCCCTCCCCCCCCCAAAGACCGTACCTTGCCTGTACAATATCCTGCTGGCTTACAGATCCTATGAATCGTGCGTTTGGTCGTCGCGGAACCATCTTTATCGCGTGCGCCATATCCGCCGCCGCTTGCTTCTGGCAGGCTTTCACCAACACGTGGTGGCACATGTTCATCGCTCGCTTCGCTCTCGGCTTTGGCATCGGCCCCAAGTCGGCCACGACACCCATCTTCGCCGCCGAGTGCGCCCCGCCCAAGCTTCGCGGCGCTCTCGTCATGCAGTGGCAGATGTGGACGGCCTTTGGCATCATGATGGGCTACATTGCAGACCTTGCCTTTTACTTTGTGCCCGACCGCGGCATTGAGCTGGGCCTCAACTGGCGCCTCATGATGGGCTCCGCCGGCATCCCCGCCGTCATCGTCTGCGCTCTCATATTCTCCTGTCCCGAGTCTCCCCGCTGGTACCTGGCGCGCAACGAGCACGGAAAGGCGTTTTCGGCCATGCGTCAGCTCCGGCGCGACGGGGTTCAGGCCGCCCGCGATATTTTCTATGCCCACACGCTCCTCGAGGCCGAGCGCGTCGCCATGTCGATTGGCAAGCGTAATCGGCTGCTCGAGCTTTTCACTGTGCGCCGCAACCGCAACGCAGCCGTCGCCTCCGAGATAGTCATGTTCATGCAGCAGTTTTGTGGGGTCAACGTCATGGCTTACTACTCGTCTGAGATATTTCTCGAGGCCAAATTCAGCGAGGTTGCTGCCCTTGCCGCTTCGCTCGGCTGGGGCACCCTCAACTTCCTCATGGCCATTCCGGCCATCTATACCATTGACACGTTTGGAAGGAGGAACCTGCTGCTGACCACGTTCCCACTGATGTCTCTGTTCCTGTTCTTCACCGGGTTCAGTTTCTGGATCCCTTCCGACTCCACCGCGCACCTGGCCTGCATCACGCTCGGCATGTACCTCTTTGTTATAGCGTACTCGCCGGGCGAAGGTCCCGTCCCTTTTACATACTCGGCAGAAGCGTATCCTTTGTATATCCGACCCATCGGCATGTCTCTCGCCACCGCCACCACTTGGTTCTTCAACTTCATACTCTCGTTGACGTGGCCGTCCCTCCTTCTCGCATTCAAGCCCCAGGGCGCTTTTGGATGGTATGCCGGTTGGAACATTGTTGGTTTCTTCCTCGTCTTGTTCTTTGTGCCCGAAACGAAGGAGCGCACGTTGGAAGAGCTCGATCAGGTCGGTTCATACATATCAAGGTCTTGCAGCTTGAATCCCGTGCTAATCGAATTTGCAAACAGGTCTTCAATGTCCCCATGCGCAAACATGTAGCGTACGGGTGGGCACAGTTCCAGTGGTTCTTCAAGCACTACGTCTCCAGACAAGACGTGCCAAAGCCTCGGGTGCCTCACGATGAACATTTTGAGCAATCTGGGAGGGAGTATGCCCGGGAGGCGACTCACGACCCTATTCAGCGCACATGATGCTGCTTTGCAGTGATGATGGAGGGAGGGGCGATAAATGAATGGGCTGGCTCCGTGATGGCTATCTGGCGTTTTGCACGATTATTTAACAATATCCAAACAAATTTAACACCAGTGTGAAAAGGCGTTGCGAGGAAAGCTCAAGCAATAACATGTATGGGAAAATAAACCAAAATAATTTGCATTTACCTCCTGCAACCTCGTTAATCAGAAAACCGTATGTATCCAAGAGCGCCGGTAATATTCGATGAGGATACTGTAGGTGCCTGGCAAAGCCGGCGAGTTGAAGCGTTAGATTGAGGTGATGGATGATTGTATTAGATTGAAGCTAGCGATTCAATCCCCCTCAGACCGCACACCGCCGAGAGGCAGAATTCTGGCCCCACTAAAAAGTTCCTAAAAAAAACCCACGGCGGAGTACGACTCAACAAAACCTTAAAGCACAACCGATCCAGTTCAATCGGAGCACCCTTTGTGATTGAAAATACACGCATCGTCCAGATATCACGATCGATGGCTATCAAGAAAAAGGAAAATGCGCCCAAGGAGCGACCCGCCCGGCAACATGTCAAGGGCGAAAACTTTTACCGCACGTGAGTTGATGTTGACCAAGGAGGAGGATATCAATCAAATGTCCCAGTCACTTTGATCCCTCCCGGCAATATGCAACGGGCTGGCTAACAAGACATGTGGCGGTAGGGCCCAAAAGGTCAAGCATGTTAATATGCTCAAGAACAACCAGGCGCGCCGCGACAAGGGAGGGAACATCATCCAGGCCGCCCCGTTCCAGTCTCGTGACATACCGTCAGCACGCATCGCCCCGGACCGGCGGTGGTTCAACAGCACACGAGTCATCTCGCAAGACACCCTCAAAGCCTTCCGTGAAGCCATGGCCGACAAGGCAAACGATCCGCACACGTTCCTCCTCCGCAGGAACAAGCTTCCCATGACCCTGCTCGAGACCAAGGAGCCGACAGCCGCCGAGGCCGAGAAGGCAGCGAAGAGGATACACGAGCCCAACTTTGGTGGGACTTTTGGGCCTCGGGCCCAACGGAAACGGATCACGCTGGGATTCAGCTCGTTTGAAGACCTGCACGACAAGGCCAAGGAGGAGGCCGAGAGGCGGGATGCTGCACAAGAAGACGACGAGATGGGAGAGGCTGACGGGGGCAAGGATACCGCAAGAGACAGCATTTTCTCCAAAGGGCAGAGTCACAGGTATGCTTCAGGTGCCCATAGAAAGTGTAAATTGGCTGCTAACCGGAGTGCAGGAGTACGGTTTTTTTTTGTTTTTTTTTTTTGGATGAAGGTGAGAAACGATTACTGACTTGTTACAGTATGGTCGGAGCTTCACAAAGTTATAGATGCATCGGATGTTGTGTAGGTTTACTCCCCCCCATCCCCCCTGCTCCCTACTGCTGCGAGTTCCTACTAACTTGGCCGCGCAGGATGATGGTTCTTGACGCGCGAGATCCCGAGGGAACTCGGTGTGAAGCCATTGAAAAGCACATTGCAAAGGATTGCCCTCACAAACATCTGGTAGGTGTCATCATGCATGAGGCAGCATCTGGATCTGACGAGGGGTCTCCACCAGATATTTATACTCAACAAATGTGACCTTGTACCGGTAAAGGTGACGGCGGCTTGGGTTCGGTATCTTGGCAAGACGCGGCCGACTTTGGCTTTTCGAGCAAACATGAAGAACCCCTTTGGCAAAGGCAGCTTGATCAGCTTGTTGCGGCAGTTTCAGATTCTTCACAAGAACCGCAAGACCATTACGGCCAGTGTTGTTGGGTATCCCAATGCCGGAAGTAAGCGAGCGCTCTCTGGCAAGCAGCAGCACAAACACAAAACGCTTCATCTGTGCTGACAGCAGCTACCAGAATCGAGTATCCTGAACACGCTCAGAGCAAAGAAGGTGTGCACAACTGCGCCCATTCCCGGAGAAACCAAGGTTTGGCAATACGTCAGCATGAGTAAGTCGTCATCCTCGCCGGATGGCCGGTGCGGTGGTGCCATGTGCTGTGTATGTATGCTCTGTCTGACGTATCCCAGCCGAACGCATCCTGCTGCTTGACGCCCCCGGAGTTGTTCCCCGTCAAACCAATATAGAACCAGCCAAGATCCTACTCAGGGGCGCACTCCGAGTCGAGCACATCAGCGAGCCCTCTTCATATATCCACGCCGTTCTCGAGCGGGTCGAGCCCAAACATCTGGCGCGAACGTATAATATCGAGCCCACAACTGACGTGTCAGTGTTCCTGGAGACATTGGGGCGGAGGATGGGCAGGCTGAACAAGGGCGGAGAAGTGGACTACGACGAGGTCGCGAGGTTGGTGATACGGGACTTTTTGAGGGGAAACCTTCCATGGTTCACGCCACCACCCAAGTTGGCTGGCGTCGACGGGGAAGAATCCAATATTTGAGTATGACAACGTACGTGATTATTTTAAATTGAAAAATTAAATCGTTTCGTTTCTAATAAAAAATATAGCAGGGTCGAAGTTTTTTGTCGATGTTCTATTAGATAAACTACGGGAAATATTTCCTCGGCTCTGATTGGCTATCAGGGTTACCCTACGCTACCGTATCCACTGACTCTCGGGTGAGTATACACGGACTAGAACGCACGGGACTAGGTCTCAACTCTCAGGTTATCTGTATTCTCTTTCTTTTTACTTGGCATCAGAGGGAAAAGGCACGCTATGCAGCTTGAAAAGTCTAGATGAGCCTGCCGAGAACCAAGAGGCGACACCATCGACACCAGAAGAGGGACATTCTCGCGATCCAAATTGGCGTCACAACCTGATACACCGAATACTCCACCATCCCGGGAATCTTGATGTGCAGGCAAATGGGAAAGAGGCACATCCGTGTATGAGGTGAAACAGATGCGCAGCGTGAAATGCATGCGCAATACGCGTAAGGATGAAATACGCGCCCGAAGAATATGTACATATATTCAATCCAAAAACGTGCCATCAATCGCAGATTGGCTGGTAAAAGGGTGAATCGCATGGCATAATTCCTAGAGATGGCTGGATATGTGCAGCTTGTGCAAAGATTAATGTAGTGCGGGGATACGCCGATAAGTACTTAAGTAACCTTTTCGTCGTCTCTTGCATGGCGCGATGGGATCGGTGGGGTTGTAAACCACCATGAAATAAAGCCCGTGCTCCAAAGGCGGCTCGAAAATGGCCTCACAGGCCACAGCAAATGCCTTGGCTTTGAAAGGCAGATTTGGCGGTGATGAATTTGAAGTGTTGGTAGTATTTAGTGGGGGTGCTGGTAGTTATAGGCAGGCAGTTTTAGTCAGGCAGTTTTAGGGGGGGGGGAGGGGCACTTGCCTGATGATGGCGTCAATAAGAATTGAGAAGGAACAATGCAATCCTCAAAAGCTCCCTCCCGGTACCAAGTATATAATGGCGGGTCCCCCATCTTGATTGTCAGGAATCCCAAGGATTCTGCCTACTTTTTTATAATTCCAGAGGGTTGTCCTCCGGCGACCCCCGCTGAGTTTCCCGATCAGCTTTCAAAAGGTTTGTCCCCACCCCCTTGCATGGATGGATTTCAACATTCCTATAAGTGGCTGATAAGGTCAGAGCCTACAAACGCCACGCCGTGGCGCGTTTTCCAATTAGAACCCCTGGACGCGCCGGCACGTGAACCGTGTCGAGGAGATCCGTGCCATCCCTGTTGACAAAACACGCTTCGTCACGTCAACCAGGTTCGAAAAGTCGAAAAAGTGGACCCGTGCGCATTTTCCGAGCTCGCGTTCATCGGAGATACAGCATTGAGCAAATCAATCGTTCGCCCGAGATTCGCAGCAGCCAGCCAGCCACGAGCCACACCATCATCTTATGCCGCGATGGCCTCTCCTGCTCCAAGTCCCGCAATGGGCAATTGGAATGGGTCTGGCCCGTCCACGAACCCCAGTCCCGAGCCGGGCAGCATGGGACTGAGCAGAAAGCCAGTTGGACGTGGGTCTTTCCTGGCGTTCTGGCACGATGGAGTCACGCTGCTGACTTTGGATGCACAGTCAAGGTTCACTACAGCTTCGGCTCAGCCGCTCACCTGGCCCGACACCCCCAGGTTCTGGACCTGCAGACGCTCCCGCTTGACGACCGCACCACCATTGGCATCGTCGATCTCGTCGTCTGCCTTCAGGTCGTCATCAAGGGCAGCCCCGAGCTTCTCAGCAGCCCCGATCTCGACTACAGCGTATACTCGGTCGACTATACCGAGCCGGACACCCCCCTGGTCGGCAATGGCATGATGTCTAGCCTGCTCGAGCAGAGCGTGCCATCGCCCCAAGTCACTGGCCGGGTCACCAAAAACCCGCTCGCCTTCATTGCCGGCGGCATCCCGCAAACGCTCGAGGTCAAGCTGAAGCTCAGTCCCGTGCAACGAGTCGGCAGACCGGATCAATTGGCCATTGGAGTGGACACGCAAATCGGCAGAGGTGCCGAAAATGCCCTCACCCCGACAGCCACGGCCGAATGGAACGCCTTCACACAATCTCATCCGCATTTCGGACATGCGCACCCACCGCTGCGCGTGCAGTCCCCAGCCGCTGCCGCTGCCGCTGCCGCTGCCGCCGCCGCCGGAATGGCACAGCCAGTGCCAACACGCCCCATGTTTCATCAGCGGGCTGAATCTTTCGGTTCTCACCAACCGCTGTACCAGTCCCCCGACCAACTTTCGAAACCGCCAACACCAGCATCACTAATACCAGCTCAGCCCTCCGATGAGGCTGCTGCAACACAGCAACAACAACTGCTGCTACCAGAAACATCAGTTGGCGGAACCGGCGCCACCGATGAAGCCCCCAAACCCGCGAAATCGTCTGCCTCCAGACCGACATCCAGATGCAACTCGAGGAAACGAAAGCAGCCAACTGGTCGGCCTCGCGGCCGTCCACGAAAAAGTGTCGGTCCCGAGGGCAGCACATCCGGTTACGAGGACGGGACCGATGGAGACGACGCCCCCCCGGTTGCCAAGAAACGGGCCACCGTCACCAGAGTCAGGGCCGATAAAGCATTTGCGTCCCCATTCTCCACCGATTTCGAGTCTTTGAGAGTGGCCGCCAGCACCTCGGGGTCTCTTCGCAGCATCCGTCCCATCGCTCCGTATCCAGGCAGTGAAGCCCGGAGTGGCTCGCAAGGTCCCCCGCGCGCGCCTACCCCCATCCCCAGCCACAGGAAGCCAAGAAAATCTGCAAAACCGCGCGCCAACTCCAAGCTGCAGCAGCTCACAACCACACCGCCGTCGCAGCCGGCCCAGCCCTCATCTCCGCCGTTTGACGAGCCGATTGCTTTTTTCCCCCCGAGCGTGGACGAGAACCAGGGGTTGACGCCAAACTATCCAGAGGACAGCCCCGCCGACATCGGGTCGTCGCCTCCCATCATCCGTGCCAGGTCCTTTATACGATCCAGTCCTCCGCCATCGAGCCCCACCCTGCCGAGACTGCAGAGAAGGAAACTCACCCGCATGGACCAGGACTCGGGCTTCATGAGCGCCAGCATGGACGAGATGGAGGTGGACCTGCCGCCGTGTCTCCCGGATACCGACATGTTTTCCGAACCACCCGCGGCGCCACCGGTCTCGCAGATCCAGGAGGTGGTGGACAAGAGCAAAGTGCCCATCCAGGTTTACCAGATCCAGGGCTCCAGGGGCGAGGACCTCGTGCAGATCCGGAGCTACAACTCGAGACAACCTTCTCTGCCACCCAAGCGACCCGGCGCGGCGCCAAAGGTGCCTCAGCACCCTCCTTCCCACGCCAGCAACAGCCATGCCTCACCTCGTCGTAATGCCTCGATGCCTCCCATGTCGGACTCTGCTCCTTCTCCTGTTCCTCCTGTTCCTCCTTCGCCAACCCCCGTACAAATAATACCAACGCCCCATCCCTTGCGAGCAATCTCCCGACCTACCACACAACCGCCCTCCCGCTCCGGATCAACGCCGCCTCCCACAACCACCACAACCACAACCACCACCACCTCAACGTCAGCCAGCCCTCCCGCGACGACCCAGGGAAACGAGCTTGCTGCCTCGGCGGTTCCGACCGAGCCCACTCCACCCACACGATCCGACTCGATCATCGGCTTGGCACTTCCGTCACTGTCGCCGAGCGAGCCGGCCACGCATTTGCCTCAGATCGCGCTGCCCACTCTCCCCCCCCCCCATTCCGAGGACCTTCTGGCCGATACAGCATCATTGCAGCCGGCGGCACCCTCGTCGCCAAAAATGAACAAGAATCAGATCAAGAAGAAGGTGATCAAAGAGAAGCTCGAGCAAGCAATCCTTGCGGGCGAGATGCCGTCATTCTGCGGGAACTGTGGCGCCATCGAGACGCCGACCTGGCGCAAGATTTGGACGCAGGACCACAAGGGGCTGCCTCAATACGCCGAGTATTCGGAGAAGCCGGGATGCATCACGGCGATTGAGATATTGGAGAGAGATGACCAAGGCAAACCAGTGTCGTATCGGCAAATCAAGAAGAACCTCGGGCCCGATGATGCGAAGAAGGAATGGGTGCCGTCGCTTTTGTGTAATCGTGAGTTATCCTGCCCCCCTAATATGCACACACACACAAACCGATGTACTGACGAATGGATGAATGGCAGCTTGTGGCATCTGGCTCTCCAAGTGTAAATCTCATCGACCAAAAGATCGGTGGACAAAAGACCAGAGCAGACTCGGACAGGAACGACGGAAACGTGGATCAGGCCCTGCTCCGAGGTCTAAAAAATCAAAGGTAGACTCGTCACAGTCGAACCCAGAATCAGACGGTTGTCCGCTCACGGACGGGATCCTGGGGTCTTTTGAGCAGCCTTCATCGCCCAAGGGCCCAGATCTCGACGACGACGCCCAGCTGGCAATCAACATGGCCATGCTCAAAGACCAGATCCAACAAGACCAGATCAGAGACTCGAACACGCAAGGGTCCGGAAACAGTGGCACGGCCACAAGTCCCATCGCCATCATTGACGAGGACGACCTCGGCACCACGCGGCGGCTGCTGTGGTCCTATCCCAGGAAGGATGGTCATGTCAAGGCGCTCACCGAGGTGGCTGCCAACACGACTGCTCCGGCTCATGATCTGAGGAGACACCACCACCACCACCACAACAACAACAACAAGGCAATCGCTGTCGATCAGGAGAATGCCAATGCGGATGGGGCGGTGGAGATGGCCGAGATGGAGGCCGAATTGGAGGCGGAGTTTGATGACGTGGATTCGTTGTTTAGAAGCCCCGTTGCACGGCCATCGACACCCCCTCCCCGCAACGCGTCCAACGAGCCCGAATCCCTTGTGACGCCGCCCGCCGGAACCTCGTCAAGCCACCGACCAATCACCAGAAGCATATCGCGCACGATGCGCTCGGGGGATATCGACATGGCTCCCGAGCAGTTGGTGGCCCTCCTTCAGACTCCTTCCAAGCCGGCCAAGGCCCCAAGGACGCCGCGCTGCAAAACGAGCATGCTCATGGACGAGATGTCCCTCTCGCCCCTGCTGCGTCGCAGTCCGCGTCTGCACAACGACGCGCTTTGTTTCGACCCGCAGCTCAAGCTGCCTTCTGCTTCCAAGAGTTTGAGAAGTCTCAAGAGCACACCGTCGAGCCATGCTAAGCGCCTTGATTGCTCGCTACGGGATGCGGGCGACATCGACCTGAGCGTCATGCTCAACCACTACACAGCGGAGCAGCTGATGGAGGCGCTGCAAAGCGTACCAGACCTCCCAGACTCGGATCACCAGCACGAGCTTGGCCAGGGCTTCGAACTTGACTCGACAGATCTTGTCAAGTTGATGGATGGCTCGTATTTTGGGGAGGACGTCTCCGGCGGCCTCCATTTTTAGATAGATACCAACAAACCAATTTCGACTCAGAAAAGCAAGTTCCCACCCATACATACCATAGTTAGCGTATAGTCGCCGAGCAGTATTGGAGTCGCGAGGTTCCTACTAGCATGTATTTTAACTATATAAATTATGTCAACAGATGTATCCGACTGAGGCCCAACAGATAACACAGCAAGACACGATACCCACTGTCTTTTGTACCCACTGTCTTTTGTACCCACTGTCTCTTGAACACCCTACTGGCATGTATAGGTAAAGGTGGTGTTGTATTCAAGTGGCTTCCATTATTATTTTATTAGCTTCCTGCGGGTGGCCGAAATCGCGCAAAACCCCCTTCCCCCGCCCCCAAAAAACGATCAGCTGGCAATGAATTGCATCATGCAAGGGAGGGCTGCAGCTTGTCTTCAGCTTGCCTACAGCTCGCCTGCAGCTCCCGACTCGGAAGCGTGGAGAAAAGTTGGGGTTGAGGTGATAAAGTGGATCTCACCCATTCCGTATACCGGCGTGGAAAAAAGCAAGAAAAACAGCAAATCACTCTGGACACAGCATCAGAGCTCGTTACCGGGGCAAAAGGGTGTTTTTTGTAGGCCGGGGATGATGGGACTGGGACAATTGGTTTCAAAGATAGAAGACGTCCATATACATATACATATTTATAGTACTCACCTCTACCGACGTCATTACTATCATAAGTGTGGGGGGGCAGTTAGTAATGAACTGTAGTGTGGCATGGCTTGCAGGGTTAGACCTCGTTTACCCCAATGAACGACCATCCACGGATAAGCAGCCTGTAATCCTCACTTTTTACTTATAATTATCTGTCTCTATTCGGATGGGTAAGCAGATAAATCACCACGGTTGTCGGAGGAGACCAGAGTGATGATTCGCGGTGTGTGTGGAGAACACCAGCTACATTATTATCTTTTCCCCCTCTGAAATAGACACCTGCAGCTGTCCATCAGACAATGATCTTGTTGTCGTCACCTGAACCCCTGATTTGGACATGGGGGTGCCCCGTGTTATCTACTTAACAATCCGCTGTAAGGTTGCTGGAATATCTATTTAATAATAAGGAGAGAGAGAGAGACGAAGATATGGTGTCAAATGGTGCCATCTGGAAGCTTGGAGAAGTCAGATATGATTTCCAGCAAGACGCCACCCCAAAGTCAGGACTCGACGTCTTGTCTCTCTCTTGTCTTTCTTTTTTCTTGTCTCTCAATTCACCAGCCACGGTCTCATCGTATCTACCAGAGACAGCAAACACTCTACCTGTACTTCTGTTTATATATATCCTGACAGATTCCTCGACCGACTTGTATATCTTTCTCAGAAGTGGTCATGTTCGCAGCTTGTATCAGGGCAAGGCAAGCGACATCCTGGCTGGTTGCTGGACTGGATCCACCCACTAACCCCCACACCAACCTCGCTCTCTCGGAGACGTGCAGACTTGCTTCCCCGTCCGACTAAAAAGGTCCAGATACCATACATAGACAACCTTCCCTTCCCTCCTCTTCCCAGCCCCCCACCAGTCCCCCAAATGACCCTTTTCAACATCGTACCCTCCCGCTCCTGGAGAGACTTTTTGTCGTTGAAAACCTATTAGCCTTTCCTCGGCTGCTTGGACCACGTACTGGCTGCGATAATTCATTTCTGCCCCCAGCCTTGCGCCCGCCTTCCTCCTTGTCTTGTCCAAGTTGCCACCTCACCATCGCCCCCCAGCATGGGCGGGCACGACTTTGGCCGGTGTCGAGATGCCTGGTTAATCGACGACCTGACGCCATGTTTCCAGCAAGAGTACGTCGTCGTCGTCGCCCCCCCCCTTCTTCTTCCGTCTCTCTCAGGCCGGGAGAAGGGCACGTGTTGGGAGGTCCAGACCCCCCTAAATCCTCATCTTCCCATCTTCGCCACGCTCGCGTTGCCGTCGCTGACAGCCCGTCTCCAGCTACCTCCAGACCATATTACCTGCTGTCTCGATCGCCACGTCTCTGCTGTACCTCCTCGTCTCGAGCATACGGCGGGCCGCACGCCCAAAACGCGCTCGGGAATACCAATCTATAAGCAGCGAGGCGGCGCAGAGCACCGACATACCTCCGGGCGAGGATGACGTCGTGTCCGGCGGCGACGACGAGGCGCCTCTGGCCATGGGCGGCGGGAGACTCGCCCTGGCCAAGACCGCGACCAAGGGCCACCTCGTGCAGGCTGACGCGCCCACGACGCAGACGCTCTCGATTGTCGTGGAGGAGCTCGCTATCTGCGGGCTCGTCGCCATCCATGCTCTCGCCCTCGTGTACGGCACTCGCGGCCGGCACGGCTGGTACGCTGCCATCTCCGGGCTGGTCTCGTGGATCTACGTGCTGGTGCTGGCTACCCTGCGCCTCTCTCTCGGGCAGACGAGGTGGCGCGTTCCGCAGCTCTGGGGGCATACCGCCTGCCTCTACGGCCTCTTCTGGCTCTTCCACCTCCCCACCTTCCGCTCCGTCTTCATACACCCCATCGGGAGGACTGGGCAGTGGCTCGCATACGCCCAGTTCGGCCTGACGACGCTCCTGTTCGTCATGGCCCTGACCACGCGCATAGGGAACAAGACGGTGTTTCTGGAATGGGAGGACGACATTCGGCCGTCCCGCGAGCAGACGGCGTCCATCCTGTCCCTCATCACGTATTCGTGGCTCGATCCGCTCATGTGGCAGGGCTGGAAGGTGCCCATGGAGATGCCCATGGTGTGGAACCTGCTTCCCAAGGAGAAGGCTGCCGTGGTGCTGTCGGACTATCGCAACCTGAAAAAGACCACCAGACTGTCGATCCACCTGCTCAAGCACTTCAAGGGCGTGCTCATCTTTCAGGCTTTTCTTGCCTTCATCCACGGCGTCATGAGCTTCGTGCCCACCCTGCTCCTCAAGGCCATCCTCGAGCACATTGAGCGTCCAAACGACGCGCCCAGGAACGTTTTGTGGCTTTTCGTCATCATGCTCCCCGTCGTCGACGTCACCCGTGCCTTTGCGGACCAGTACGCTCTGTGGATCGGCCGCAAGGTCTGCATCCAGATCCGTGCCATCGTTGTCGGCGAGATCTACGCCAAGGCGCTCCGTCGCAAAGTCACCGCCGGTAGGGACAACATCACCCTGCTCGAGGCGCAGAAGAAGAAGGCGGAGGAGGAGCTCGCAAGAGAACGGGGCCTCGTCACCAGACTCAAGAGGAAGCTGGGTCTCGCCAGGAAGAAAAAGGACGACGACGTCAAACCTGACCAGCAACCCGAGGCCGCTGCCCTTCTAAAGAAGGATGGCGATGGCGATGGCGAGGCGCACGCCGGCGGCGGCGGCGGCGGCGGTGGAGACGACGACCAGGACCAGGCCAACCTCGGCACCATCATCAACCTCATGTCGACCGACAGTTTCAAGATCGCCGAGGTCACCGCCTACCTCCACTTCCTGTTCGCGACCGCGCCTACCCAGCTGGTCATCGCCGTTGCTCTGCTCTGGCAGGTCATGGGCGTCAGCGCCCTCCCGGCCCTGGGCGTCATGGTCCTCCTCCTGCCCATCAACTACGCCTTCGCTCGCGGCTTCACCTCGACCAGCAAGCAGATCCAAAAGGCCACCGACAACAGGCTCAACCGCATGGACGAGGTCCTAAAGAACATCCGCATCATCAAGTACTTTGCGTGGGAGCAACGTTTCGCCGCCCTGTTCGACGAGGACCGCAAAAAGGAGGTCAATGCCATCAAGTCTCGATTCGTCATCTGGGCCTGGGCTGTCGTGGTCTGGAACTCAGTCCCCGTCGTCATCACCTTCTTCTCCTTCATGGTCTACACCCTCTACGAGAAGAAGCCGCTGTACCCCTCCATCGCCTTCACGGCAATGTCCCTGTTCATGCTGCTGCGCGTGCCGCTGGACCAGCTTGGCGACATGTTTGCCCACGTCCAGGAGACGGTTGTCTCGATTGACCGCGTCGAGCAGTTCCTCGACGAGGAGGAGACCGAAAAATACGACCAGCTCGGCGAGGAGAACGTGGACGCCCACGGCAACAGGGTCATCGGGTTCGAGGACGCCACTCTGGTCTGGGGCAGCAGGAAGCAGGCCCAGGAGCCTGACTCGCCCGCCTTCCGCGTCATCGATCTCGACGTCCGTTTTGAGATTGGCAAGCTCAACATCCTCACCGGACCAACCGGATCCGGCAAGACGTCGATGCTGATGGGCCTTCTCGGCGAGATGACGTGCCTGAAGGGCAAGATCTACTGCCCGGGTGGCCGGAGCCGTGAGGACGTTCGTGCCGATCCTCGCACCGGGCTCGCCAACACCGTCGCGTATGCCGCCCAGTCCGCCTGGCTCATCAACGCCACCATCAAGGAAAACATTGTGTTCGCCGCCGACTTGGACGAGCGGAGGTACAAGGACGTCATCATTGCCTGCGCGCTCGAGAGGGATCTCGAGATCCTCGACCACGGCGACGAGACCTTGGTTGGCGAAAAGGGCATCACCCTGTCCGGTGGCCAGAAGCAGCGCATCTGCATCGCGCGCGCGCTCTACTCCAACTCGGCGCACATCTTCCTCGATGATTGTCTCAGCGCCGTCGACAGCCACACCGCCCACTGGATCTTTGCCAACTGCATTCGCGGGCCGCTGATGAAGGACCGGACCTGCGTCATGGTGACGCACAACATCCCCCTCTGCGTGCCGTCTTCGGATTATGTCGTCGTCCTGGACAACGGCCGCATCGTCGCGCAGGGCACTCCGCACGACGTCATCGCATCCGGCAAGCTTGGCGAGGACATTGAGCATTCGTCGCGTCCCGGCTCCGAGGGCGTGTCGCAGATCCCTTCGCGTGTCCCATCCAGCATTGGCGACGAGACCACCGAGCAGGTCCAAGATGCCGATACCGGCAAAAAGGGCAAGCTGCTCCAGGACAGGCCGGACGATCGAGACGAGGCCAGGGCGATCGGTTCCGTCAAGTGGCCCGTTCTCAAGCTGTACCTCACCTCAATGGGCCCCTGGTGGTTCTGGCTCGTGACCGGCGTCGTGTTCGGCCTCAACCAGCTGAGCGGGCTGGTGACGAATTTCTGGGTCAGGGAGTGGTCGGCCCAGTACATGAAGGAGGAATCAGGATCTCTGGTGGTGGTGGCAGACGCCCAGGCGGCCCTCAAGGCTCCTCCGTCTTTTTCGCCAGCCCTGTTTATCGGTATGGACCTGTACTCGAACATGGTGTCCCGGGTCGTCCCCCAAGCCGCCAACAACTACTACAACAACAACAACAACAACAACAACAACAACAACAACCCGTCTTGGAGCTCGTCCATCATCGCGGCGAACGAGGAGACGCCAGAGGTGGATGCCTTGTACTATCTCAAAATCCTCGCCCTCATCGGCATCCTCGGGGCGCTCGCCGCCTTCGTCCGGGATATTTGGCTCTTGTACGGCTCCATCACGGCATCGTTGAAGATCCACAAACGGCTCATCGAGGCCATCACTCGGGCCAAGTTCAAGTTTTTCGACTCGACCCCGCACGGCCAGATCATCAACCGTTTCAGCAAGGATGTCAGCGCCATCGATCAGGAAGTGGCGCCTATTGCTATCGGCGCGCTGAGCTGCGCCCTGGCCTTGCTGGTCACGATTGCTCTCATCAGCTTCATCACGCCCGGCTTCGTGGCAGTGGGCATAGCCATCATGATCATCTACGGGCTAATCTCGATGTTTTATCTCAGCGCGTCCCGCGACCTGAAACGCCTGGAATCGATCCAGAGGAGCCCGCTGTTCCAGCAGTTTGGCGAGACCTTGGCTGGCATGACTACGATCCGCGCCTTCCGCGACGAGCGGAGGTTCATCAGGGAGAACCTGGCCGGCATCAACAAGCAAGCGCGCCCCTTTATCTTTTTATGGGCCTGCAACAGATGGCTCTCGTTGCGGACCGATGTCATCTCGAACCTTGTTTCGTTCTTTGCGGGCGTGTTCATCATCCTGGGCGTGGGCAAGATCGATCCCGGCGCGGCCGGGATCTCTCTCAGCTACGCCATCGTCTTCACCGAGAACCTGGTGTGGGTTATCCGGCTTTACGCCCTGAACGAGCAAAACATGAACTCGGTGGAGAGGGTCAAGGAGTATCTTGACGTGGAGCAGGAAGCTCCGGCCATTGTGCCGGACCGCCGGCCTCCTCCCAGCTGGCCATTGCGCGGAGCTGTCGAGTTCGTCGACTACTCGGCCCGGTACCGCGTCGACCGCGAGCCCGTGCTGCGCAGCATCTCGTTCAAGATCAAGCCCGGCGAGAAGGTTGGCATCGTTGGCCGCACCGGCGCCGGCAAGAGTTCCCTCACGCTTGCCATATTCCGGGCGCTCGAGGCGGACAGCGGCAAGATCCTGATTGACGATCTCGACATATCAACGATTGGGCTGCAGGACCTTCGCGAAGCCATCACCATGGTCGCCCAGGACCCCACGCTGTTCCGGGGCACCCTCCGGACGAACCTGGACCCGTTTGGTCTCTACAGGGACGACGACCTGTTTGACGTGCTGCGCCAGGTCCAGCTGATCAGCCCGGACGATTCGGTTGCGGTGGCTACGCCGACCGCTCAGGACATGGAGGAGCAGCAGCCGGAGGGATCGATCGCGTCGACGCCGACGTTTACGACCAACAAGAACATTTTTTTCGATCTCGCGTCGCCTGTTGCCGAGTCTGGCTCCAACCTGTCGCAAGGCCAGCGCCAGCTGCTCTGCCTTGCCCGCGCCTTGCTCCGAAAGCCTCGCGTCCTCATCATGGACGAGGCGACAGCGTCGATTGACAACAAGACCGACACCAAGATACAGCAGACCATCCGCCGCCTCACCAGCACAACCATCACGATTGCGCACCGCCTGCAGACGATTGTCGACTACAACAAGGTGCTTGTTCTGGACAGGGGCGAGGTGGTCGAGTTTGGCCACCCGTACGAGCTGATTACCCGCGAGCAGGGCAGTTTCAGGAGCATGTGCGAGGCATCAGGCCAGCTCGAGAGCCTTGTGCAGACGGCGGAGAAGGCGTGGAAGGGCGAGGGCGGGCTCATCGAGCTTGCGGGAGACGAGCCCACGCAGGCGGGACAATAATGAGGCACTTGGCTCTGCGAGGATCTCGAGTTGCGCTGATCACGATTGGGGGGGCCCGCGACTCGACGGGAGGATATTTACGGCGTGAGGCTTGTATAGGGACTCGGCGCAAGTTTGTAAGTAGCTATATAACATATAATTGCATCGTAGATATCACGATTCTGTATTGGATGCATGCTTGCAGCCAAGTGTGGGACCTGAATAGCAGGCCACCCACCCATTAGTCTTGCTCGTCTTTCCGAGCGCCAGAATGTCCACATATACGAATCGCCCAGCCGATGGAAGCGCTTACTGAAAGTACATACAAAGTATGTGTTCTTTTTTTATCGTGTTCTTTTCTGCCTGTTCGTCCACAGACTTGAAGAGCGTCCGCTATCGGGGGTGAATTTATATAACTCCGTATTCATGTATATAGATATATTCGTATATATACATATCACATAAATACATATCAGCATATAATACATACATATATATATTCGTCTCGTCCAGCTATATATACACCTCGTCTCGTTATTCCAGTCGTCACCACTCATCTCATCCTCGTCACGTCCCTCATCCCTCGTCTCACTGCGAAGAACTGCGAAGCACTGCAGACAAGTCGCTCGTGTTAGCCGATCACGAGGTAACGGGCCAAGTCAAGCTTTATTTAGCGGCTCTGCTCTCAGCTGTCAGTTGGCACTTTGGAATCCATCTATTATTTCAATCGATCTGTCTTATTTCACATCCAGCTCGTCCAACTTGACGCTTTATACCAACCGCCCATAGCCGCCACCACGCACACACACAGAAGGAGAGAGAGAGAGAGAGAAAATGCCGTCCAAGTCATCCAAGAAAAAGGCCAATTCGGCCGGCATCTCGCCGCGGATCGGCCAGCCCTCCGACGCCGTCCACCTCCTTACAAACAGCGTGCCCCTTGCCGTCGAGTCGTACCACGACAACTTTTCCGACGACGACGGCTCCGACTCGTCCCTCTCGTTCGTCGCCGCCGACAACCCGCAATCCGACGATCCGCCGCCGCTGTACACCGACGACCCGATGGTGTCTCTGTCCGTCGCCACAAACCCGCTGCTGCCTCCGTCTTCGCACGCCGCCTTTCCCGGCGGCCTCCACGTCCCCGTCCCCAAGCACACCGACTCGGACGGCAACGAGACCTTTGTCGACAAGCGCCTCGACACCGACCCGACCTACCTCGAGCACACCATCAGCCACCTGGCCCTCTTCCCGCCACGGCCGCACGCCCGTATCCTCGGCACCCACACCGAGTCCGAGGCGCGCCGCTCCAGCTCCAGCTCCAGCTCCGGCTCGGCCCGCTCCGACGGCAGGACCGAGTCGCGCGTCGTCACCGACTTTGACGTCAGCGTCGACCTCACGCCCTATCTCTACCGCGACATCAACCGCCGCGACGCCTGGCGTGCCGTCCGCACCGCCGGCAACTTTGACAAGGTCTGCCGCGGCACCGTCTTTGCCACGCGCGCTCCGGGCTACGGCGGCAGCGGCCAGCGCTCCTCCTCCGACGAGGAGGGCACGCCGAGCCTGCGCGAGTGGTGCCACCGCTACTGCGCCAGCCACCGCCGCCTCAAATCCATGCTGATCCGCCGCCGCGTGACCGGCTTCGACGAGGACCGGCTCAGGGCCCAGCTCGTCAGCCTCGTGCGCGCGACGCAGTACCGCGGCCAGCTCGACGTGTCGTTCCCCGTGCGCGGCGAGCGCGTCGAGGTCAGCAGCAACGTGTGGGAGAACCGCTGGCGCAGCACCCCGTGGGTCCGCTGGCTGTTCTACCTGACCTTTTTGTGGATATTCACCTGGCCCTACCTTGCCCTGCGCACCATTTGCTTCGACGTCGTCACCATCGACTGGGCCTTTAGCCGGCCCCGGGACCCGGAGCACGCCCGCCGAGACGACCCCGCCCGCCCGCCGAGACCAAACGTCGCGAGAGAGTTTGTCACCATCAGCGAGGACGCCTGGTACAACATGTGGGCGAGGGCTGTCCAGCGCGCCGTGCTCGAGCGGCGCGTCGCAACGCTGAACCAGTCGGATCTGCGCGAGTCTGACGTGCAAGGGCCCACCTTTGCCGAGGACCTGGGGCAGGCCGCCGATCTCGTCAGGGCCGGCATGAATGCCATGAACGTCGTCAACAGGCAATTTGGATGGGGGTATAATCGTTGATTGACCGTTGATTGTTGGCCAGGCCGGAACGTGCAACCGACGAGCCAAAGACTGCGGCAGACCAGGCAGGGGCTGTTGTGCGCCGGCTTTGCGCCGTTGCAATTTCCTAGTTCATTCTCAGCATTCGGGCGCAGGGGGTTGTCAGGTTGTTAGGTTGGTTATTAGGCTGGGCATACATATCTCTATCTCTATGCCGAATGATGGACACGGATTGACTGACTGACTGACAGACAGACAGCAGACAGATGGACAAACAGACAGACAGACAGACAGACAGCAGACAGATGGACAGACAAACAGACAGACAAACAGCAGACAGACAGACAGACAGATGGACAGACAGACAGACAGCAGACAGATGGACAGACAAACAGACAGACAGGCAGACAGCTTGGATGCAAGTCGTGATATTTCAAATGAGCATATCGCCTTGGAGATGAACTTTTCTGCACGTGCTGCTGCTGCATGTCAAATGGATGTTACACGCCGACAAGTTGATAAATCCCGCCAATATCAGCTACCCAGCTGATTTATGAGAACCTATACACCAACCACATCAACCCAATTCACCAAGTCGTAACCTTGGCTCACCTCACACACACACACACCGCTATCGCTGCCTGCCTGTCCTCACACCCTCCCACCTCAAAAGACCGTTTTTAACCCACAATCATGTTCTTGAGACCGCCAAGATCCCCTTCCTTGGCCGCCATTTCAAAGTAACCATAGATGATACTATCCCAAGCAAGCAAAGATTAGCAAAGATGTGCACAAGGAAATTCGGGAGCACTCACGTGACGGCAAGCAAGGTACCGGTCCCAGAACCCAGAGCGCCGAGAAGGTCGCTGGCAACAGATAGGGCACCAATGCACGCACCGCCAAAGGCAGCAGCCGTGGGGATGATGCGCTTAAGCTCCTTGTACATGCTCTGGTCGCGGTGGCCGGCCATGACGAGACCCTGGTCTTTGAGCTGCTTTGCAATGTCCCGCGGGCTCGAGCCAGACACCTCGATCCACGTCTTGGAGAAGATTGCGCACGCGGTGAGCATGTAGAGTATATATATCACCGTGTGGATGGGGTCAAGCAGGGACTCGCGTATGTTCATCGGAGGCGACATGTAGTACACAAGACCCGAGACGGCGTGGAGCTGCGACGAACCCTCCTTGGCTTCCCAGACGCCAAAAAGACGAATGAGGAGGTGTTCGGAGAAGCGCGAGTACAGCATCTGGCTGAGAAGGAAGATGTTGGAGGACAGTGCCGACTGCAACATGATGGGCATGTTTGACGTGTAAAACAGGCGGATCGGGTACGAGCCGCGCGCGCCACGCTGGCGAGACGACTTGACGGGGATCTCGACACGGAAGCCCTGCAGGTAGATGACAGCCGCGAAGACGGCAAGCGTCGCCAGCAGGTTCATGATATTGGGGAGGTTCTGGCGGTAAAAGGCCTCCTGGAGCGCGCGCTGCTTGTTGTCCCACGTCATGAGGAGGTGGAAGAGAGCGATGACGGCACCCTCGAACTCGGGGCCACGGCCAGTGTTGATGGTGGTGGGCGAGAAGGCCTTCCACATGATGGACTCGCAGATGTTGGTGGCAATGAAGAGCGAGATGCCGCTGCCGAGTCCGTAGCCCTTTTGGAGAAGCTCGTCAAGGAGGATAACAACCATGGCCGAGAGCACGAGCTGGAGAATCAGCAGGAAGACGATGCCAGCACCAAGATCCGACGGAGGACCATACAGCCCGGTGAACACGTAGACGGTGGCGGTGCCGGCCGAGAGGATAAAGGCAAAGAGCTTCTGGGCCGTCTGGTAGAGCTCGCGGTCGGCCTTGAGGTCGAGGTTGACGTCGATGAGGTGGGTGCCGGCAAGGAGCTGGAATACCATGCCAGACGAGACGATGGGGGTGATTCCCAGCTCCATGAGCGTACCCCGATTACTGGCCATCACCATGCGCAACCAGTAAAGCGGGTCCGAGTTGTCTGAGGAGACGATGCCATACAGGGGCATCTGGCTCATGATGAGGAAGATGAGGAGTGTGAGGCCCGTCCACATCAACTTTTGCTGGAAATTGACCTTGGTTTCGGGTTGCTGGACCTCTGGGAGGAACGGCACGAAGGGTTTGACGAGATCGAGGAACCGTACTGCGATGGTGCGCCTGACGTTAGCTGTATACATGTACGCCATCCATTGACTGAGGACCGTCTTTGGCAGCAACTGGACATGTGTGTGTGTGTGTGTGTGTGGTTTTCATCCTTTTGGTACCACAAACGTGGTTGCCTTGAGTGAGAGACTCGATGAGCCAAGAGAAGCTGCGTGCGACGACTTACAGGAACTCATGATGACAGTTTTTGCGACTGAACCGTTGGGGGGGGGGGCCAAGCAGCCGAGTGCCTAGTTCATCCGGCTTTCCAGAAAGTGGGATGAACACAGAAACGAGAGGGTCCTCGGAGAGGAGGATAGTGGTCGTGGGGAGAAACGGCAAGTCGCAGTCCGAGATGGAGTTATTAGGGTGGGAGGCTGGAGAGCTTGGCAATCTGGCTTCAATTGATCCGGGCCTGGGGCACGTGACACCCAGACACGTTGCTATCTTGTCCAGTCAGCAAAAACGAGGGCTTTTTTCACGTGATATCTATCCAACAAAAATCAAGCTTTGGTTTGCCCAAGACTGTCAGGCAAGGCAGATATACATATCGGGATTATCGTGATGAGATGGACTGCTTGGGATGAAAACTCCCCTCACGAGAAATGACGTGACATGACAACGCCCTCCATCGTTCAGCGGGTGCATGTCCGACCTTGTGTCTACGCATCCAGAATGTCACACGCAATTGCTTCTTGCCCTCAACAACAACCAAGGTATCCCTTGATCGTCATTATCGGCGCAACCGGCACGGGAAAGTCTGATCTGGCCGTCGAGCTCGCAGCCCGCTACAATGGAGAGGTTATCAACGCCGACGCGATGCAAATGTACCGTGGCCTGCCCATCGTGACGAACCAGCTGTCCGCGCACGAGCGCAGAGACATCCCGCATCACCTCATGGGCCACATTGAGCTCGGGATGAGGCCCTGGGTTATTGGGGACTTTTGCCGCGCTGCAAAGAGTCTGGTGGGCGAGATTCGGGGACGAGGGAAGCTGCCAATCGTGGTTGGAGGAACGACATATTATGTCAAAGGGCTGCTGTTCGACGATGCGATGATCGGAGACAGCAGGCGGCAGGACGAGGAGGACGCGCCGAGCGGCAACACAGGGCTGGGTTACTATAGGGAGGATCGAGAGAAGGAGCTGCCGGAGCTGGACGGCCCGACCGAGGAACTCCTGGCCAGGCTGCGCGACGTGGATCCGGTCATGGCCGACAAGTGGAACCCCACAGATCGGCGCAAGATCCGGCGCTCCCTGGAGATATTCCTGAGGAGCGGACGTCGCGCATCCGACATTTACACAGAGCAGGCGCGCAAGGCCGCCCAGCCCAGAGAGTCTGCAGCCATGGCCCAAGATCCGCTCTTGTTTTGGGTGTGCGCAGAGTCGGATGCGCTCCGGGCTCGTCTGGACAAGCGAGTTGATGGGATGCTGGAAGCGGGACTCATGGACGAGGTGAGGATGATGGATGAGTTTAGGCGCCAAGAGGCGGCAGCTGGGCGGCCCACGGACACCAGCTTGGGGATATGGCAGTCCATCGGGGTCAAACAGTTTGAGCCCTATTTCGATGCTCTTGATCGGCAAAGAGGCCACGAGGCCCCAGGCTCAGACGATCTGGAAAAGCTCAAACAGGCGGGGCTGGACGGCATGAAGACGGCGACGAGGCAATATGCAAAGTACCAGACTCGCTTCATCAAGCGCAACCTCCTTCCTGGTCTCCTCGAGCGGATCCCTCGCCAGCCATCATCGCCGCCAGCCACGCTCCCTCTCGGGTCGTCGCCGCCCGAGACACCCCCCCCCAGTGACGCGCCGCCCACCACGCACCACCCCCACCTCTTTGTTCTCGACAGTACCGATCCGACACAATGGGCGGCCAGTGTCGCCGATCCAGCCATCGCAATCACCAAGTCGTTTATCGGTGGCGAGTCTCTTCCATCCCCGTTATCTCTTTCCCGACTGGCGCGCGACGTGCTCGTAGACTCGGCAAAAGTCGTTGCCGAGAAGGAGGCCACAGTCCATTGCCATCGTGAGTGTGACATTTGCGGAGTAACCTGCCTGACAGAACACATGTGGGGCGTTCACCTACGTGGCCAACCTCATCGGCAGGCGGCGAAAAAGAAGGCCAGAAGGGCTCTTGTCCCGGTTGAGGTGCAAGAAGACGACAGCGAGCCTGACCTGGACCTGAGCGTCCTACAAGATCTGGTGCAGGTTCTTGAGAGGTCGTCGGCATAGGCACGAGGATTTTCTTGAAAGATTTCGGATGCGAATCCCCCTGATGTCGCCATAAGCATCAGACTGAGACTGCATTCATTATCTTGTCGTTGGTTGACGACAGTAAGTCTATTCTACATTCATATATGGAGGGTTTAATTCCGCAACCTATGGTCCACTTCGGATAAGTTACCAGCAAAAGTACCTGCAAACTTTAAATGGCCACCCAGTGAAGGCCTGCCACAAGCAAGGCGGAGTTGGCAAAGTGTGGGGAGACTTCAGCCAAGGCCCCCTCTTCCTCTAAGTGCATATCCTCCATCCGGGGCTTACTCCGCGGCCAAGTTCGCTGCGAGAGAAGAGGATGAAGTCCATATTCCTCTTCCTCATTCGCGCTCTCAGCAACTCGTTCATCCCGTCGACCTCCCAAGATCCCGACACCTGTCGTCAGCGCTGCAACCTGCATGCACCAGTCACATAACTCAATTCTCCGATGTCAAATCTCGCCGTGTTTTCTTATCATCATCATCTCTTGTCGCAAAACCAATTCCCAATTGTCCAAGGACCCGAATCCTTTGACGTCGTTACGATTCATCTGACGTCGATGCCACCCGCAGTAGTGTAAATCTGTCTACCTTCAGGATCAACCAACGTGGTCCATCATTTCGCTGGAGTTATTCTGGAGATTGAGGATCGAAGCGACGTCTTCACTGGTGGATCCAGCCAGGCACCAGCGGTATGTAATTGGACGGGTGCTTTCTTCTCCCTCCCATCGCGTAGAAAGGCCTGTCCTCCTCGTCCTCTGTCGTTGACGCGTTTTGCTCTGGGCCTCGCCACTGACCCGGTAGATCCTTCAGCCGTAGACTCAACCAACTTCTATCCTCTTCCTTACAGAACAAGCACGCGCGCGTGCTTGTTCCTCGCTGTTCAGTGGCAAAACGAACGTCGACTGACCAGGAATACCGTCTGCACCACCGGGATCCCTCAGCAAGGGCGCAACAACCTTGTGCCTCGAATCGTGGAGACCGCCTGTCCTGAAAAACGGCGTCCTTCCCTCCATCGACGTGCAATATTCCCAAACGTACTCTCGGCGCCGCTCGGCTCACCTGGGCCGGCTGACTCCCAAAAATGGAAACTGATGTCGATTCCAACCACTCGCCCCCGAGGCCAGGCTCGGACCAGAAGCCCGACCACGCGAAATCCCAAGATCCGGAGCGGCCTCAGGCACCGCAGCCTCGCCCCATAACCACGTCTACGCCGTCGGCCAGGGGCCCACCCAAGCCCATGAGGATCCTCGCATGCGTCCTTTGTCAGCACCGTAAAATCAGATGCGACAGGACTCAACCTTCATGCGCCAACTGTGCCAAGGTGGGTTGATCGTCCGTTGGCTGCCGGGGAGCGATCGGGACGGCGAGAGGCTTCATTTCGTATAAGCTAACATAACCAGGCCGGCGTAACATGTACGCCGAGTACCCCGGCACCTGCCCGTAAGAGGCGAAGACCTAACCAGGACCTCCAGGAGCGGCTTGCCAAATGCGAAGAGCTGATCAAACAATATGCCGGGTCACCTGGAGCCGCCGAACTAGCCATCTCTGCGAGCCAATCTGCCACCACCACCACGCCGGCCAAGACACCTATGAATAATGCCGTGACAGACAAGTCAAAGTACCTCCAGTTCCGGCCTCCAGGCAAGGTCACGTCTGGCGACGGCCATTACACATTTGTGGAAAGCCACCTGTGGGCAAACCTCCATCACGAGGTGGGTACCAGCCAAGCTCTCTCTCTATCTCTCTGTATATATATCTCTATCTATATATATATATATATATATATATATATATATCTATCTCTCTATCTCTCTCTCTCTCTCATCTTATTATCTCTATATCTCTATCTCTCTCTCTCTATCTCTCTCTCTCTCTCTCTCTCCCTATCTCTATCTCTATCTCTATCTATCTCTCCCTCTCTCTCTCTCCCCCCCTCTCCCTCTCCCTCTCTCTCTCTCTCTCCCTCTCCCTCCCTCTCCCTCTCCCTCCCTCTCCCTCTCCCTCCCTCTCCCTCTATATATCCCTCTCTCCCTCTTCTCTCATCTTGCCTACGCCGACGTCCGAGACCTAACCAACGACGTATAGTTGAAAGCAATGAGAACCATTGTAGAACAGGATGAGAACCAGGATCAGTTCCCTTTCTCTGCAATTGACCAGCCCGAAGACTTTGAGGATGTGATCTTTTACGGATCGCCAGCAGAAAGTGTTGATGCCTTTCAGCCTGAGCCGGTGCACATATTCCGGCTGTGGCAGATGTACATTGACAGGGTAAATCCCCTAAACAAGGTCGTCCATGTGCCGTCAGTCCAACCTTATGTGGTCGAGGCTGCGACGAATCCGCACAACATCCCCCCCAACATCCAGGCGCTCCTCTTTGCGATATACACAATGGCAACCACGGCGATGGACGAGGCCGAGTGCCAGCAGATTCTAGGCATGGAAAGGGATGCGGCCATCAACAAATTCTCCGAGGGTACCAAGGCCGCGCTGGCCAGGTCCAGGTTCTTTCGGACCTTTGATACAACAACAGTCCAGACACTGCTCATCCACCAGGTAAGCGCTTACTGGCCACGCAACACCACCGCCAATCCGTCCTGCTGACCCGCAACCCATGGCCAGTTGTCCCTGCAGAGCGGGTACGGGCGCGATTCGCTGTGGATCATACACGGCATAACCGTTCGAATAGCGCAGAAACTCGGTTTCCATCGAGATGGCGAGGCCCAGGGGCTCTCGCCCTTCGAGACGGAGATGCAGAGGCGGATATGGTGGCAGGTCGTCATGATCGATGCCAGACTGGCCCTCCACACAGGGCTCAGTCCCAGCCACACCCCTTCGCTGTGGGACACCAAACTCCCTCTGAACGTCAACGACGCCGACATGTTTCCCAGCTCGACGGAACCGATCCGACCGCGCGAGGGGCCGACCGAAATGGCGTTTTGCCTGATGACTTATGGCATGCACCGATGCCTGTTCAAAAACATCGGCCTCGTGCCGGTCTATGAAGCCATCCTGCTGGGTCAGCAACTCGGCGCATCAAAAGATGCGAACGATCAGATCATCAAGAATCACAAGGCCATGGCGGTGGGCATCGATGAATCCCTAAAAGCAATCGAGACCAAGTATGTTGATAAGTCGGCCGGGCCGATCCACGTCATGGCCAAACTGTTCCGCCCCATGGTGATTGAGAAGATCTGGTCCCTGATCGCGCCGATGCGCGAGCAGCCCGAGTGGGGGACCGAGATTTTCTCCCCCGCAGACAACCTGTTCAAGATGACAATCATCACTGCCCGCCAGAGCCTGTCTTACTACGACGTCATCACTGAACTGGGCTTCATCTGGTTTATGAAACAGCACATGCAGCTCGACATTTCTATTGTTTTGGTGGGACAGCTTTGCAAGCGTGTGCGCGGCAGCCTTGTGGACCAAGCCTGGGAGGTGGTCGAGAAGATGTATCACCATCATAGAGAATTGCATGACATGACGCAAAAGAAATATGTCGTCATGGCTTCGTTCACCCTCAAGGCATGGAGAGCTCGAGAGGCGGCCCTGCGCCAGGCTGGATTGCCCGTCATCGTTCCCGAGTGTATCACGTTACTCAGAGACATTCTGCCTACCGGGCAGAATACCCCTTCGTCAGATTTCATGCCCTTGTACCCTTCGAGGCCGTCCACCGCTGCCACCCCAATGACCAAAGCGTTCGGGGTCAATTTCGGTTCCAGCACGTCTCCAACTACTACTGGTACAATGTCAGCGCTGCAATCGCCCACGGCCCCGCGGCGGGACGGCGGCGTCATCACAGACGCAGGCCTGGACCAGATCCTTCAGGAATCCTGGGGCATGGCAGGCTTGGACTGGGACATTTGGGCTGATGCCTCGATCGACATACCGTCGGCCCAGATGCCTATGCAGGGTGCCAGGTCGTTTGGCTTTGGGGGGACGAGCAACGGATTCGGGTGGTGATGGGCCGCGGCCATGGGATAGATGGGGCGGGAGGGCGAGTCATGTGTGATGTATTGCTTGCTTGAGAAGGGTCGGTGTATCCTGTGTATCAGGCGAATATTGTGCGGCTGAGGGAGTACAGGTCTGGGTATATTATTCCCCACTTTTGGATGCTCTCTTTGTAACATACAGTCATACGACAAAAGCCTTACAATAACCCCACTTTAGCATATATTACTGCCTCGTGTCAGTCCAAGACATTATCTCCTTAAATCAAACCGGGCCATCACTCAATATGCCTACCAAGCTAATGACCAAAGCTGATTCCGTCCGTATCATGTCCACCCAGGTAAGCAAAGGCTCCATATTCCACTGTTCCCTGTCGAGCATCCGCTGTGCTTCGTGGGCAATGTCACTAATCACCAGGCAACATTTGATGCCAACAGCACGGAGGCGCAGGTACCTTTAGCTCCAGATCTCAGAGTGCCGGCGACAGACACGACAACGCCATTGCCAAGGCCGGTGCTAGCAATGCGGGGGGGGGTTGCTCAGACCGGCCATGGACAGAAGAAGTAAGCTGAGAAGGGGGATTTCGTATCGTCCATGGCTCACGGCGTGGATATGAGACTGAGACTGGTCGGTCTTGGGAAAATTCAGGCCGTAGGCGAAGGCAGGTGGGCAACTTGACCGGGACTATGTCTTGGGATTGAGGCACCAACTGGACAATGACTTCTGCAATTTTTTTTCGGAATCTGGGCCAGATATAACAGGACAAACTTAACAAGTCACTCTTTGATAATAGTCTGTTCGGGCACCCTGAAGGAGTAGAATTTGCAGCTCGGTCACGTGATACCCTTTGTAATGACATAGGCAGATATATAATATAGCCTTGTGAAGAGCAGACTCTTGATAGGCCGCAGTGTATATGATAATTGCAGCCTTGTAAGCCATTTCCTATTTCTCCCGAGTATAAGTTCCTTGATAGTTCGAGGCCTCCGGACCTACAGTCCCTCGGCCAGTTGAAAGTGGCTGCCTGAATAGTATAGCTGAGCGAGTGCTCTTTCCGGATACTATAGTAGAGTGGCTTGCAAGGCTATCATATACTTCTATAACTATCCAAGCTACTCCACGTTATCTCGATAAAAGGGCATCTCGTCAAGTCTCCAGAATTTTCGTGCCTCGGCCATATCAAACTGATCGCTTGCGCAGAGGCCATACATATACTCTTGCATGCCGTGAACAGCTCAACACTCGTCTATCCCGCACATCGCGTCTCGTTCGTCGTCCTGACTTCCGAGCGACAGTCTCAGGCTGCCTCTTTACAGAGTTGTTGGCCTTTACTTTACCTTGTAGCACAAGGTCTGTGAGCTTCCTTTTCATCGCACCTTTAGCATACTCTGCACAACTTGGGTCGTCACTTATTCAGTTCTCACCTGAAATAAAGAACAAAGGTATGTGCATTATGTGCTATTTCGACCGGCATCTTTCCGCTACTATACACGTCCTGGTTTCGACACTCATAGAGCGTCGAGCCTTTGCCATTTATCAGTTCCCGAACGGGTCCATGTAACAAACACTATCTGCCACCTCGCTTGCGCTCCCTTCGTCACCGGACGATGTATAATGGCCCAGTGGCTGCGGCAGCAACCTGCATTATAACAATCCACCAGTTTACGAGTTTACGATAATTCTGTACTGACTGACATGTCCGTACGGCTCAGGTCCGGCTCATTGACGATATATCCCCGAAACATACACAAGCACTTACAACCCATCCCGAATAATCGATTAATCAACAAACTTGCCCGAACAGCCCAAGCAGTGTAGGTCCATGGCATTTATACTATCCACCATCTTGTCTTTACTCGTTGCTGAAATTGCCCATCGGTCGGTTTACTCGTCAGCAGCCAACGTCGGAAGCCATGCCTTCATCCAACAGTCACAGCTCCCGCAAGAGGCGTGCCCGCAAGATGGCAAGACGGGGCCGGTCGTCCACGCTGACTCCCCATATGTTTGGGTTGAAGCTCGAGATGCCGCCCAGCGAAGTCATAAAGAGGCTCTTCTCGGGAGGCTACAATTACCAGCCGTCGTCGCGAGTGACAGAGGCCAAAAAATTGCCTCCGCGCCCGCCACGTCCTTTCGTCAGACAGGACAGGGATCTGATCCCCATTGCTGACACTCGTGGCCGTTCTCGGGCCGTTGGGAAACACAGGCCCGACGACAATCCGCGCTCGTTCCTGGAGTTCCCCTCGGAGCTGCGCAACAAGATTTACTGCGAGCTCTTTGTGGCCAAAATGCCCATTCTTGTGCATAAGAACTGGCGCCACCTCTTCATGGGCGGCTGCCACATGCGTGCGCGCACCCGCACGAGGAGCCAGTCCCGCGTGCAGACGGGCATCCGCGCCATCAATCTGCTATACACGTGCAGGCAGATCTTCCACGAGGGCGTCGCCGTGCTCTACGGCAACAACGTATTCGAGTACATTGTGCGCGACGTCGTCAGCGACCGCAGTCGCCCGACCGACCGCCCTCTGATGCTCAACGACCTCGAGGAGGATTCGGCTTACGACACAGACGAGGAGCTGGAGCAGAGGCGCTCGCTCCGACGTCGGTGCCGGGATTCCGAGAACGGCGACAAGGGTGACTCCGACATCTTTTTCGCGAGGTATGCCCATCTCTTCAACAACGTGTCCATCCACATCGAGCCGAACCGAGACAGCCCCGAGTACCGCAGCGCCATGGCCAGGGCCATCATGGACTTCGCCCGAGGCACCGTGTCCCCGGTCAGGCTGTGCAGCCTCACCATTCGTATCTGCCCCCAACGCAACAACGTTGGCCTGCAGTACACGTACGCCGACTTTATCTGCAGCGGCTCCGAGATCATCGAGGCGCTCGAGGCTGTCAAAATGCGCTCCTTCAGCCTGGTCATCGACACCAGGATGCTGGGAAAGGGAAGCAGGGTCAGTATTTGCTGCAACATGGACTACAAGAATGCAGACACGGGCCTCGACGACGTGCGGGCGGTGGGGATTGCCGACACGCGAATGATGACCCTGGTGCGTCGGGAGCGAGCTCGTCGCGTCGACAAAAGACTCCACGGCCTGGCAGAGGAGATGTCCAAGCGCTGTGCGGTCGTAGAGGAGGAATTCAGGGCTTCTACGGAAGCAGGACCAGCCGGGGAGGAGGCTGAAGAGGAGGCAGAGGATGAGGCCGAGGAGGATGAGGACGACGATGGTGGGGACGATGGTGAAGACGTGCAAATGCACGACGATGACGTGGTTGGGGCGGAATACCTGGCCGCGAGTATTCAGATGTTCCGACATGATTTCGATGTGGGCGAGATCGAGACGGTCCCTCTTGATCTGGACGTTGGTTTGGAATCTCTTTTGCTCCATGAGTCCGAGTCCGGGTCCGAGTCTGAGTCCTGAAGATTTGTCTTTTTTGAGCATTTGCCAGAGAGGGGGGATGGCTTGTGGTTTGAGACACCAGAGCAGAGACACACATGAGGGAACTCGATAATATCGCGGCACGGCAGCAAGGCCGGACGCATTGTACTTGTTAGCTAGCTGAGGATGGTGTGGAGAAAGAGAGAGAGAGAGTGATAAGAAAGATTCTTCCTGGTGCTGACCTCCTGTGTTCTTTGTCATCACGTGAATCGGTTGGCCTCGAATGTCAGGCGAAAAGACAGGCAATCCCATTGTCCATCTGGGACAAAGAAAAATATCACTGGTCGGCATGGCGTCAGGGACAAGGCCTTTTGATGCGTTTGATGCTGCAGCGGCCTGGCAAACAAAGAGACGACCAAAACCCCAAAAAACAGACAAACAGACAAACAGCAAGGCAGCCCACGTCAGTTGACGACGCAATCAGCGATATCGTGCTCACCCTCGGAGACAAATTTCTTTCTTGCTCTCGGCCCCCGCACTTTCTTGGTCCTTGAATACAAAACACACAAAAAACTCAATAAAAAAAATCACCAAAGAAAGCACCAAGACTCCTTTGACCGCCCCGTCCGAGTATATTATCATGCGCACCGGTGCTCGCCGAACGAGAGGAGGCGATTCTCTTCTTTCCTTTCCTTGACTTTCTTAACCCTCGACAATATCCCCATCCGTCTTGTCCGCACCGACTCGATTCAAACACGAGCCAAGACAGCCTCGTCATTGCGCGATAGTGAGAGCGAGACTCGTGTTTCTGAATTCTAAAAGAGAAGCGACGAGGCACTCAACGACAAGGTAAATTTGCCCGAACCGGTTCGTCTCTCCTTGACGTTGTCCGCTTCATTGATCAAGCCTGTTCCGCTACACATTTGCTTCGTTCGAGTTTGTCAATCAGTCAGTCAGTCAATTCTAACAGTCAGCCACGCAAGCAGAACCTGACACACTGCCGGCAGTGTTGTTCTTCTCTCTCTCTGGCACCCCCCCCCCAAAGAGAAAGAAAGAAAGAAAGAAAAAACCACGAGACAACAACCATAATGGCCGGCGACACATTTCACGGAGGCGACTTCTATTTCAACTGGATTCCAATCTACATCATCGTCATGCTCCTGCCCGTCGCCTGTATCATCTGCACGGCGTACTCGGTCTTTGCCGACCGCAGCCTACGCAGGAGCCGCGAGCAGATTGACCCCATGCTCAAGGAGGCCCACAAGCCTCGCTGGGGGGTATACAACCTCAAGACCAACAACTTGCTGGAGCGCGAGCGCATGGAAGCGGCCCGGGACCTCGAGGCCGGGATCCCGCGCAGCTACGACAGGGCCGGACTGCCCGCGCGCAAGGACATCCCGGGCACCGAGCCCTCGAGGAGGCCGCGGCGTGGTGCCACTGGCACTGGCACTGGCACTGGCACTGGCGGCACCAAGAAGAAAACGCACCATAGCGAGCGGATCAACATTGGAATCGACCGAGCCGATTACCTCGAGGGCATCAAGGGCAAGGGCCAGGGCAGGGGCAAAGACAAAGGCAGAGACAAAGGCAACGACAAAGGCAAGGAGCCGGTCAAAGCGCGGCCGGTAACGCAACTTATAAACGATAGGAGGATGTCGACGGGCTCCATCGACTCTACCACGGCCGTCGCCTGGGCGCCCGTGACGCCTCTCGCTACCGCTGGGCCGTCCCGTCTACTCGCAAGGCCTCCGCCGCCGCCGCCACAAAGAATAGTCCAACTTGAGGTCGACGACGAGGATGAGGACCTCACAAATGAGATGCACGCGCCGACGCAGCCGCTGAGCCCGCGCAAAGGTGGGTGGATATGACGAGGGCCTCTGCAATCACGATCACGTATTAGCTTACCGTCTGTTGGATCTTTTTTTTCCCGTCATGGTGACCGACCGGGCTGGCAGTTGCATCCCCACCACTATGTTATTGTCATGATGGTCAGAGTGGGAGCAAGAAAAAAAAACAAGTTTGTGCGAATATAAGAGATTTTGTGTACATCAAAGTGACATGCTCCCGTGTCGAGCTGTCGCGTCAGGTTAAGTTGAAGATGATAAAAAGAAATACGGGGAGAGAGGGGGAGCAAGAGACCAGCTTGCTTTTAAAACTAGCTTTCGTAACTAGCTTTTGTAATTGCTCGTAGCCATGAGACGCCAAGAGTCATGTAACAAAACAAAAAACAAAAACCAAGGGCCCATAGCCTGATGCATACACACACAGCCTTAATGTGAAGTCGAGATACGGTAGTCATGTGACTTTTCTTGATAGTTACTATCTACTTACGGCTCCCGGCACAAGGTGAGGCGGATGGCAATCTCCCAGACATCTGCCTCAAAATTTGATATTCATTCGCCTGGACGTGGGTGGGTGGATACGAATCGAGCAATACCAAAGAAACGGTCTCGCACCATATATATAGATAGTCAGTCCACCTGCTGAGATGAGATGCTCGTCGTTATCAGCCAGTCTGCCAAGGCACTATATACAGTAAAGTAAGTCTTGGATTGGCGACCCTTGGGGTCTGTCTACCAAAGGCTGCTTGCAGTGCCGCGCAGCCACGCGCCCATCCAGCTACGTATTTATCTGGGTAGGTGTACCTTGCTCGGCCCTGTCAGCATCTTATGCAGCCACATATTTCCGCGGTACTGGAACGTCAGACCGGCAGAACATCAGACCAGCAGACAAACTGCCATACGTAGACTGTGGCAGAGCGAGCGCGAACCCATTCAAGATGGTAATCTTTGAAGAGTATGTGAGTGAGCCACGGGGCTGCGTGTGTCTGTGTGGATACGTATAGTAAATAAACCGCACCACCAACCATGCTTGCTATTATATACAACTATCGGGACAGAAAGCGCAAATCATTCCCATCCTTGCGCCGCTTCCGTGCGTCTCTAGAGAGATGGCCCAACAGGATACAATCGTACTCTCAATGGCAAGCCAGCACTCGGCCGTCTGGGCTGTTCCATAGACTCGGTAACCGCCGTGGTGGCGACCAAAGAAAGTTGAAATATCTCGGAATTGATCAGGCCTGTGGTCCTTTCTGTCCAAACTCCGAAACGCCATGCTATGACGACCAAGGAAACATGATGAAAAAGAAACGAACAAGAGCCCGGGTATGGACGCGTCGCGGTTGGCCCATCGTCTGTCTGCTATGTACAACTCGAGAATGGGCTGATGCGGTTTATTCGGGTTGGCTGTCGGTTTCATCGTCGAGACAGTGGTGTATGCAAGGAGCGTGCTGTGTATATCGATCGGTCTTGTTAAAGAAGAAGCTCCGGCACTTTGAGCAAACATGCCGCGAGCATCCATCGGGCGGTCCTGATAGGCGAGGGCAAGGATACCTACCCACCCGCCCCCACCTCCATAAGCGTACCAGTCGCAGCCACAGCCACCAAATATTTCAGTCCCCTCTGAAACGTGCGTGCGCGTTTGCGTATGATGCAAGGAGCGTCAACGTATGGGCGAGTAGCCCTCCTGGCCGTATATTGGTTGGTTGAGCGCCCTGCTGATGCCGACGCCGACGCCGACGGCGAACGCAATCACCAGAAAGATGATGGCGACCTTGGCAATGCAGCGATTGCGTTTGCTGAGCCTGGCCAGGCATGTGCATGACCTCCTGATCTTGGCCTCCTTGGCCTCCCGTTTCCAGTGCTCCTTGCCCGGCCAAATCGAAGTGTCGTTGACGGTGGGCAGAATGATGGACTTGCGAGGGTTGCCGGTGCATGAAGTTGAAGGAGAACAGTCGACTTTGGGAACCATGGCCTCGAGATCGGTCTCGAACGGGTCCAGACCGTAAATGGGAGAGCTGGGTGATACGACATACGAGTCTTGTTTTTCGAGGTGGAGCGCCTTGACGGGCGATTTGACGGCCGAATCGTCTTCCCCAACAGCATTGACGTCCCTGGAGGGGAGGTTGTATGTGGTGACGTTGAGTTGAGGGACCGACGGATCGGTCTTTCCATGCTTGGAAGTCGTTGGCATGCTGGGCAGGCAGATGTAGCAATCCGATTTGGGCGGACTGAAAAGAGCGGCGACTTGGGAACTGTTGGAATAATAAAAAAAGGACAGACAGCCAGACAGCCAGACACACAAAGATAACGGTGGGTGTTATATGAGCTCAAACGAAGCTCGAGCGGGAGCGGGAGCGGGATACGAGTGCTGCGCGCGCGTATCAGGCAGGGTAATGATGATGATTATGGGATGCAGAGCGGTCGTACACGCGTCCGGCTGCGTCGACAACAAATTGTTTTTTTTTAAGATAATGTGGAGGAAAGAGGAAGCTTCGTCTGTAAGGGAAGGAGAGGTGTCAGCATCATGACTTTTTATTGTTGTCGTTGTTGTTGTTGTCGTCGTCGTCGTCGTCGTCGTCTTTTTTTTGGATATTTATCGGTTTTTCCCTTCTCCTCTGTCTTAATCTCTCTCTCTCTCTTTATATATGTGAGATCAAGAAGAAGAAGAAGAATGGGTTGCCAGTTGCTGATTCTCTTGATTCAGAAGGATAAAGTAATAGGTTCCAGGAAGGAAAGGGGCTTCGATGCAGGAGTGTGGGAGGGAGGGAAGCTCTCTCTTCTTGTTGTTAAGGTTGTATCTGGTGGAAATAGTGGACAGAGGGCTGGTCCACTGGGCAGGGGTTGGTTGGTGAGGGCAGTGGTCAGTGGTGCAGATTACAGAGGTGCATGCCAAGGGTCAAAGTCGCTTAGCGCGCTGCAGGACGCTGTCCTGTTGCAAACCTCGAACCCTTTTTCTGTGGATTCCTCCCGAATAGGTACCGAGGGGGGGGCCATGTCTTTGGGATTTTTGGGGGGGCTTGGGGATGGCGGGACGGGACTTTCACAGCCCATAAGAAGAAGAAAAAAAGATCATGTGTATGTATGTATGTACCTACTGGCTTGAGAGATACAGCACAGGCATGTGGCAAGGCAATGAATGGGTGGCCTCAGCTGACGGACCCGGGCTGGCGACGATAATGCTTGGTTCGTTTGAGGTTTCTGTTCTTCTTCTTCTTCTTCAAGGTCTCAGAGTCTTACGGTCTCACAGTCTCATCTCAGTCTTGTCGAAACATGCAGAGCAGGAATGTGAGTTGGACGTCGGTGTTTCGAGATGACAGCAAGCCCTTGCCCGAAAAGTTTCTCTTTCCCGACAAAGTGGCTGTGGCGGCGTCAGCAGGTGGCGTTGCTTTATGTGCGGTCATTTTGAAGCGCTCAAGTGCCGAAGGCTCTTTGAGGACTCGCGCGCCAATACTCCGTACCAAGACGGCAATGTTGGAGATCGGCTGTCTTGATCAGACGATAATAACACGTGTGAGCGGGCCAAAAGGCCTGAGCAGATATGAGAAAGTGCTGAACCGGTCATGTCTTGGCGGGCCATACACAGCCTGGTAATAACAAGTCTCGGGTAACCTCCCAGGCTGTCTCTCTTCTCTCAAAGAGTCCAGGGGGGCAAATGTATTGGGAGCGAGCGAGTCGTGAGACAATTGCAAGGAGGACACCGCAGAACCTTTGCACGTTCAATGTGAACAGACTGGCATATGCACGCTTTAGAACCCACGTACATGTAGGTTGCTTAGCACGATGGTTTCATCGTCTCAGGCTATGGTCCCCCAGATCTGCCCCTCTCCGGATAACGGCTGCGTCCCGCAGAGGCGGAGACATGTTTTCTCAACCTCTCTGGGGGTAGGGGAAACAAGGAGTTGGCTATTGGGAATATTGGGAATAACATCCGTAGTACGGATACTATTTATTGTATACATGCATACCCCGGTACCACGCTATACATATACATACTTATCTATGGTTAATATCTTATCTATGCCCAGCATCCATATCTCCATAACTCTAACATCAATATTGAGGCGTCCTTAATCATACGGTCGGACTCGATTTCATCTTCCTTCCCCGCCACCCGACCCAACATCATACGGTATACAGGGTACGGTACACATAAAAGGAGGGGAACCTGGTCTAGATCTCGGATAGAAGAGCTGGGGTTCGGGAGGATTTGGCTCTTCAGGGACACGAGAACGGAACGGGTTTGGAACTGCTTCGTGGCCACCCAACCGGATCGCGACTACCCCCCCGAGCCTTTATCTGCAACATGTGCACATGTACGGCAAATACAAGGGACCAGAAGCAGAAGCAGCAACAGACAACAGCAGTGATACCGTAGCCTGACTTGCTAATCTCTCACCACCCTCTGGCTTAATGCGGTTGGATAGAAAGTGAGATGCTACTGTTGCACCTGCATCTTACTTGCACACTATGGAACACTGTGCTATACTGTAATATATGCTTCACCGGTATATATATACACTGTAGGAGAGCATAAACGACAATGTCTGTATAGATACTTGCCCCAAGACCAGACCCCTGATATTCTCTTTTGTGATTGTCGCTGGTCGAGCGGATTGGCCAGAGAATACCAACAGGCTCACGATGATATATCATAGCCAACATCCACCTCACGCCATCATGTGCTCAGCAAAGACAGCTCACCATCATAGTACAATATGTAAATACGAAACACAAGCTCAGACGGCTCTCCCAGCCCACAGTTTATCCCCCGTCAACAGCAACGACGTCTATGGATGGCATCAGCATCCAGTACCCCCTGGCTTTTTCGCGTCCGACTTGCAGAGAACATGGATATGACTGCGGATCACCACAACGTACCACACACACAGGTGAGCCCACTTGCCCCACTGCCTCTTGTTGTTTTCGTCATATCCCTTCTGCGGCCCTGGTCTTGAAGTTGGTTGTGGTTGTCCCCCAGAGTCATCCATGTGTCCGGTGACTTACCCGGAATTGAGCGCTCGGCCGAAACAGGAACGTGAGCGAGGGTTTTCCGGAACCCACCGCAAGCTGCCGCTCGTATCAGTGCCAGAATCCTTACCCACCAACCTGCACACGCTCCTGGGACTTGGGGGCGAAACTGCACACTTTGAGCGAGTTGTTACGAGCGAATATAGGACCACGTAGACAGGCGACAAAGGAAATATGTACATGTTATCCATTATCCATCCATAAGTCATAAGTTTGCTTGTGGCTGGTGTGGCCACGCTAAAGCCATGCGACGTGGATCGACACGGCAGGACCTGCATTAGCTCGGAGCGGGCTTCCCTCTTCAGCGAACTTGGGAGATAGTCAACTGTCTAAGTATAACTTATAAGTTGGCTGCTTGCTGGTGGCTGCTGGCTGATAATATGCAAAGAAGCAGCCATGAAATGTCAACATCAGGACATGTGCACAGTAGGGCCATGGTACACGCTTGTATCAAAGGCCTCTGGAGGCTCTATATGCATCGAGAATGATATGCATTGAGAATGGGCATCCGTTTTCTGGAGCCTGATATAATATGCATAATTATCGTAGCAACCACCTCATCATTCTCGTCGTCCTCATCATTTTCGTCGTCCTCGTCGTCCTCACTGGCTCCGTCCTCACCGTCTTCCCCACCACCATCTTCCGTTTCGTCTGGAAGCCCCTCATAACTATCCCCCTCATCCTCATCAACTGCTTCATCCTTCTGCTGCGTATTTTCGGCCGGCCCTCCCGTCGACGCTTCCTCCGGCTTGAGAGACGAGAAGAACGCTCTCCATTCTTTGATGTTGACAGCCCAAAGCGCCACCCATTCGTCTTAAGACAGAGAGTATCACGTCTTGCTGAAACTGAAAGCACCCGCCTGATCTCCTTACGCATACTCTCGGCCATTCATTGACCCTTGAGGAGCCTGGGTGTTCCCGTCTCGCTGCCCAGGATTTCTGGGAGCGAATCTCTCCATGTGTTATTTCTGGACAGTTTCTGGTAGGTTAGAGTTTAAATATTAGAGAATAATTAACAATTAGCGTTAAGTAGGCACATATTATGAACCAGCTGATCCCTGGAGGGGGACAGATGGCAGTTTGAGCCGAGTTATGAGTTGAGGTTTAGGGAGTGGTGAAATGAAGTTGGTGAATTAACGCTGATGGATTGACGCTGGCTGACGATTTGAAGCTGCCAATGGATTGCAGCAGGTGGGTTGAAGCGGGCCGACGATTTGAACCTGCGGTGCTACCACATGTCACGATCGTCCAATCGTGCTTGATACCAGTGGACCTCTGTCGGAAGTCGACCGAGTGCATCTGGAACCACATTTAAGTTGCCTTCGATAAGACCAATCTGACGTTGCTTGCCTATGGATTGTAGCAGGTGGGTTGAAACTGGTGGGTTGAAGCTGGTAGGTTGAAGCTGGGGTTGAAGCTGGTGGTTGCAGAATTTTCAAAGCGATTATATGGATATTATGTAGTAAGAAGTAGGAGGTGAGAAGGCTATTTCGGTATTAAGATAAGTAGGCGATAATGCGATTAGGAGAGTAGACGACAAGGCTGTAGTCAATTAAAGCGATTAGACAACTAGGCGAGCAGATGTAAGGCTGTAGTCTATCAAAGACAACAAAGCGAGATAATTGTATTATATGCTCACGGGTAAGGGATTATAAAAGTGTAATTAATAATTATATCCAAATGAAAATCAATCTGAATAATAAAGGTTTCATATTCCCCAAAACTTTCTCATAAGAAAGCACCTTTCATCAACTACGGTACTCGTAACGATAACGGCAGTTTAAGAGAAAACGCTTCGTACAAGTTAATTCTATTATAGTGTCACACTTCCCCCGTCGACAAGTTCATACCAAGATAGTAAGAAATCCTATCCCGATCCGACCAACCCGCTCCAAAGTCTTCCTCTACAGATGAGATGCGAACCGAACCCCTTCTCGCCTTTGTGAGCCAGTGTCTGCAATCGCAAAAGATAACAATCGATAAGCAGTTAATAAATCAAGATAAGATACAGACATGGCGGGCCTGCATCCAGTAACAAGGATCTACTCCTCCTTAGCACCACCGCGCGCAGCCCTCTCAGCCGCCTCGACTGCCTTCTTGTCGGTCGTCGGTTGGCCAGACTGCATGACGCCGAGTAGGCCGCCCCCAGCCTTCCACGGCCGCTTGAGCTCGCCCGACGCCGGCTTGTTGAAGACGTGAACCTGGGCCAGCTGGGTTTCGAGCGCACTCTTGAGCGGGACGATGCTCTGCAGGACGAGCGGGTTTGTGTATCCCATGTACAGATGCATGACGGCCATCATGGCGACGCCCACGAGCTGTGAGCGGAACGCATCGCGGAGCTTGGATGAATCGTAGTCGCGAATCGTCGTGGTCACGGCCTTGCCCTCGTCGCTTGACCCCATTGGCGCAGGCTCGACATATTTGAGGGTCGTCGTATCTATGGCAAGATTGGCATCCATCGTTAGACATGTAACCCAAAGAGATATGAGACCGACAATGGCATATGGGAAAGGGGTATATATATGATGTTGCCCGAAGCGCGCAAGGGAAAAAAAAATACAGAAACACACCATTCTTCTTGTTGATGGACGATTGGATGTACACGTAGATGGCGGCGATAAGTAGGTTGCTGACCAAGTAGGCGGCGCGGCATGCGTTGAGGATGACGGGATCGTTGAAATCGATTTTCCTAGATATTGGGATCATACCCAGTACCAGGATGATGTTGAGGCTAGGAATCACCCGCAATGTTAGCCGTATCCCTTATCACACCGCTGTCTTGATATCTCGACACGAATTTGCTTTGCCACTATTCGCCTCTCCCTGGGATGCTCCATGCATCTCACTCAGATGGTGCAGCTTCTTGCGCCTGCATGGGAATGATGGGTATACTCACGCCTGCGAACTGATAGCCATTTCGTCTGATTTGATCGATGGACGCTGTCGTGATCGTTTTGCCTGGCGAGTGGATAGAAGGGATGGATGGATATATGTGCGGGGTCTGGCATGCGATTGCGCTGGTTTCCTTGGATGGTGAAAAATGGTTGCTCGTGAGGACGAAAACGGCGATACCAGTCCAACCTCTTGTTCTCGTTGTGGTACAGCTCAATGCTTTCAAGAGAATCTCTCGCAGATATTTCCGGAAGTTACCGGAGCCTCTTTGTCTTGCCGACGTGAGGTTTGTCGTTTTTGCTCTAAACAAAGGCCAGTTAGAACTTTCGTACAGGCCTGCAGAATTACCTCACCATAGCACGTGCATCCCAAAGCGGCGTGGAACTGGATAGAAGTCCTGTGCAAACACCCACTTGCACGGTGCAAAACTCTTATTGGTGCTTGGCAAGTAAGGACACGTTTTCGCACAACCGCACACCGCACATGCAGGCACAGATATTAAAGCACTTTGAAAAGAAGAACTATCTATGTATTTGGTATATTGTATGCTCGTGTCGACGGTATCTTGTTATATGCTGCCTCATCCCCTCATCTCATCCATATATAGGGCCCTCCATTAAGCCTTGCATTCGTGGTCGTTCTCTTCCCCCCCCACATGGGTAGTTTGCAGAGCCGCCAAAGGCCACTATCGTGATGTAGAGAAAACTAGGAATGAAAGGATGGACCCCAAAGACTATGAAGAAAAAGACACGGAGCTGATGCAAACCAAGATCGCATCCCTGTACATGTGGCTCTCCCAGTCTGTCCTTGTCCAACCATGAAAACTTTCGCTGCATCCCATGCCGGCATATCAGTATGACGAGGCCGAAACTACACCATTATCATCGTCATGCTCCCTCTCTCCGCCCCATGCATTTTTATACACAACCCGCCCCCTCTTTACCAGACTTCGTTCATCTTGCAAATACCTTGACCACACCGTCACCGCCGCCGCTGATAACCCAACGTCCGTCCTGGCTCCAGACGACAGCGCAGACGCCCTCGCCACGCATGATGCGATGTGTCGTTATTTCTTGGATACAAGTCCTGTTCTCGAGGTTCCAGAAGCGTAGCGATGCGTCGTGTCCGGCGGTGACGAGCTCGCGCCCGTCGGGACTGAGCGAAAGGCTCGAGATTGCCGCAGGGTGCGCGACCATGTTGTAGGTGCACTGGCCTATTGTTGTGGTCAGTATTTCGGGGCTGCATCAAATGCCCTGGTGTAAAACATACCGCTGTTTGCGTCGTAGAACCGCACGAACCCCCGATCCTCGTGGCCAGAGATGATAGTGCCTTCAACACCGGAGCCCATGCTCCTGCTGCCGCCTGTTGGACCCGCCGCCCTCTGCTGGCCGTCCTCGTCTTCCCCGCTTCCACCGGGCTGCGTTCCTTGGTCAAAACCGATGGTCGTAGCCGCAACCGCGTTTACTGCTGTGTCTTGGGTCCCATCATAAGTTTCGAGGCTGGTCATGCTGGCGATTTGCTCCCCGGAGCGGGTATCAAACACAAGAACCGCCGCATCCGCGTAGGCAACCACGAACGACTCGCCCGATGGGCTGAGCGGCGCGATGCATGTGGGGCTTGCACGAGAGCCGTCCGGCCGGACAATGGTGTGTATGAGTGTGTGGTGAAATGGCGAGTTTGATGCCATGGTTGGTTGCGGAGTCGCCGGGAAAGCGCTACCACTGCTCATTGAATTGCCACGCACCCGGCCCTTGGCGCCTGGCACGCGTGCAGAGCTGATGCTGGGCTGCGGCGATGAGAGTTGTGGCGGAGCGCTCACGGACCAGAGACGAACGGTACCATCCGCGGCCCCGGACACAAGCAGAATCCGGTCCGCTGGCCCGTACGGATTCGATGGGCCCAGGATGGCTCCGAGAGTGGCGGGCAGGACGCAGAGTGCCCAGACGGCATCAGTGTGGCCCTCCAGCGTAGCTTTGGGGTCAACGCGGCCGCGTTCCCAGACTCTTATCGTTGCGTCTTGGCCGCCTGAGAAGATCCAGCCGTCGCCTTGTGCCCGGCCGCCGGTCGAGAAGCTGGGCGATGGCGACCATGATGTCACAGATAGCACAGCACCAGTATGGCCTCGGTGGGTAAAGTCGGCCTTTACATCGTGGTCCGAAGCACCCAGGCTATCCAGCCTTGGGATGAGGAACCGTTTGACAGTGCCGTCGTCTCCGGCAGTGCATATCTCAGGCTCCCCGGGACTGCCTCCTCCCGAGAAGATGACGGTCCGGACGGTGCTGAGGTGGCCTCTGAGGCCGTACCTGAGCTTGAAGTTCCCGCCATCAGGTTTGTGGGGGCTGGCGTTCAGGGAGAGCTCATGCTCCGAACTTCGTTTCCTCGACATGGACCCTTTGCGGCGGCTGCCGCTCTGCGATCTGCCGGGGGACCTGGGAAGGTTGTCGGCAGAAGGGAAAACGTCGGTGTCGGGGCGTTTGGGGGTGGCGTGTGCGTTGCCAGGCGGAGGGAAATCGAGGTTCCAAGCATCGTTTCCGAGAGTCTCCGTCCTACTGGCGAGTTCGTCTGCATGATCTCTGTCCAGAAGCCTCTCATTAACGGTACTTTGTCTTGAATTGCTCTCCTCCCCCCATACTCTGCCGTTCTCCTCCCCCCAGGTATTGCCACCGACCTCCCCCCACCCACTGCCCCAGTCATGCTGGATATTCCCAAACATGGACTGTGGGTGCTCGCTGACTGACCGGACCATTGGCGATGGCTGGTGCGCATCTTGCTGGCGCTGGGGCGATGCATTGGTCATGGCAGGCTGTTGCTGTCCTCCCTGGGAGTTGTTTGGCGGGCCCGGCTGCCGGGACGCCATATCCATCAGGTGGTTTGGGGCCAAGCGGTTGGGCACGTGCGCAAAAGGAGGTTGACTTCCAGCGAGGTTGATCATGTCACCCTCACGAAGATCGTCGAGGGGCAACTGGGGCGACTCCCGGGGAGGCAAAGGATTTGCCGGGGTTACCATGAGATAAGTGAACTCGGAATGGCAGTTGTCCAGGAAAGTCTTCAGGTCAGATCGCTGGGCGTCGTCATCGACGATATCTGGGTCAGAAGGGTCAACTGTTGTCTTCTCGGCGGCTGTAGGTGCAGGTGCTGGTCAGTGACTTGGGACGACTTGGTAGCGATCGATGCGGTCTGTTGCGTGGCGCTTACACTTGAGCTTCTCTTTTATCTTGGCCGCCCTGTCGTCTGCGTCTTTATCATTCTCAGGCGGTATGGGGGCTTCCCTCCCTGAGAGCTGCACAGCCTGCTCACGGACCTTGTTCTGCAGTATAGCGACATACTTCTTGAGCGCTTTCTGGGTTGCATCTGATCTTCTCGCCTGGCCTTCCAAGGTTGCTATCCTGCCCTTCATCTCCTGCCTCTCAATCTCCCAGGCATTTCTGTCGCGTTCGTGGCGGTGCCATTCCGTCTGCAGAAAGCGCATAACACCTGTCGTAGGCGCAGTTAGCTGGAGGTCTTGTTCTTGTTCTCCCCGCCCCAAACATGACGTTATAATTAATGACCGACGGAGATGACTGACCCTGCAATGTATACTCTGTTGCATGGGGCTGGCCCGGCCCGCCGCCCTGCATGGCGCCCGCCATCTATGCTGGTCTCCGTGATCGTGCGAAGGCTAGTATCCGGTTTCGCTGAATGTGTGTGTTCGTGGGCTCTTGTATTTTGCTCTGCGCAAGTAGAGCACGTATCCCAAGCAAAAAGATAGGGTCCGTAGGGGTCCGTAGGTGTGGTATTGGGGGAAGTAACCCCAGAGCCACACCCGCTTCGTAGCTTTGCCAGAAGCCGACGTTGCAAGATCTCGAAGAAAAGGTCCCAAAGACAAGGTTTCAAGCAGATGGGGCCGCCTGGTCGTGATAGGCGGTCGGTCACGTGTTCAGCCACGCAGTGGTCGTTTGGACGAATATTTCGGCTGCCTAGGCGGGGTGGCTGTGGTTAAGCGTTGGTTTGAGGATATAGATCGCAGTTGTTCTTGTCTATTGCAAAGTCGGCTCTCGCTCCCAGTGTCACCAGAAATTCCAAGGTTGCTGCAAGATGGAAGGTGTCCCGATTGAAGATGCTGGGTCAAGTACCAGACCATGATTGGCCAGATGCTGGGGGCATTCCACAGGCTAAGGTAAGTGACGGGCGACGATTTTATCGTTTTATTGTTTTATGTTTTATGTTTTATCGTTTTATCGTTTTATCGCGCTTGATAAGCTGATTAGTGATAAGTGGCTTGATAGCGGATAAGGTCAGCCAAGCGACGTCACGTGCGACGCTCGGCCATCAAACGACGTCAAAAGGCACGCCAACCCCATCGAATCGACACCGTCACCACCAAACGCCATCGAATCCACTCACATATCATCAATATGGCCGCAAACCCTCCAGAAAACACCGAGCAATTTCAGAATACGCAGGATGCCGAGGTCGAGGAGGACGAGGCTATTCCGTCTCTTCCGGAACCGAGGCTGCCAACTCGCAAAGACACCTCGTTGCGCGAGTTTCTCTCCAAGATGGATGATTATGCCCCGTTGGTGCGCCATTGGCTGCCGTATATGCCCCCACAACCATGCTGTGCTGTCACTGACTCTTGCCACTCAGATCCCGGATGCTGTTACGAACTACTACATGACGCGGGCCGGCCTCCCACCGCCCCCGCAAACGGACCCACGCCTCGCACGCCTGCTCGCGCTCGCTACTCAAAAGTTCATCTCAGATGTCGCCGCCGACGCGTACCAATACAGTCGCATCCGGGCGTCCAACACCAACGCGAATAACCCTATGGGCAACCTGGGCGCCGCGGCAGGGTTCCCCCCGCCCGGCGGTCAAGGGGTAGCTGCGCCTGGAAGTAAGGATCCAAACAAGACTGGTATCGGAGGAGCACCTATTGGCATTCAACGGCCGGGCTATGGCGGTGGTGGGCAGGGCAGCGGACAGAATCGCACCGTGCTTACCATGGAAGACTTGGGCATGGCCGTTGGTGAGTATGGCGTCAACGTCAAACGGAGTGAGTTCTACCGTTGAGAACGGGGTTTGGGTCCGGGCAAGCTGCTTGTTGGAGTTATGGTACGCATTGCTGGGCGTTTCATTATTTACCTGGAAATTGGGACGCCAAGATGGTTTTGGTTGGGGAATGTACTAACTTCTCCTATTATGATGGGGACACAAGTATGGAGATACTTTAATGGTCTTGGACTTGACGGTTCATGCAATATAGAGATCCGACTTAACTTTATTTGAATCTCCAAGGTCTCTAGGAAGAGGTACATTATAATGGAGTATTGGACGGCCATCAAATAACCGCATCGCAGATACCTATTGCCCAATGGTAATGGCATATATACAGTCCGAATAACTCCAGACCAGATGCAGTGGACGACAGTACTATGTGCCTGACCGTAAACCAATACTTTGAATCTCGGATCCAGCCTGAGAAAAGTCATAGAGCTTCCCCCGATACTCGATCTCAAGAACCCAGAATAGATCGCATTGTAGAACAATAACCAGGAACATCTTCAAAGTTGGGTCTTGCCAAAGTCTCCTACTACACATGGACAGAACAGGTTATGATGTGGATGGACGTGTAAAAATTTTCATTTATTGTGCAGAGCGATACTACTCGGGTATTAAGATGGACCCCACAAGGGACATGAAAGATGGTTATCCCGTTGGTATGGGAGCACATCCCCGGAATTATCACACCACTCCTCTCTCACGCTCAGTATGATGTTTTCTTATGGCAATGTATAGATAGAATACGGACAGATCTATCTAACTATGAGCACCCAGGGCACCTGAGGTGCCTGAAAAAATATCATGCCTTTGGCTATATCGTATAATGCAAAGCATGATAATGAATTTCTAACTTGTGGACTTTCCTCTTCATCATCCTGGACTTTCTACGTGCAAGTCAAAAAGTTTATTCAAGGTCGTGGAGACCAATCACGTGACGTCTCACTCCGGGCTAAAAATCAACAGGCGAATTTTGAGGCACGTGAATGTGAAGGCCAGATACACAACTCTCTGATCCCCTGTCGCAACAGGCCATCATGCACGCGACGCGGCACCTTTTCAAGCGGTCCGTGTGGAAAGGTATGTCACCAATGGCTCCCTCAAGGACTGATCCAGCTCACTCGCGTCATTGTAGGGCCTGTCCTTGCTCCGTAAGCTCTCTATCTCCACACAACTCACGTCGGGCTGCATGTCTTGAGAAGAGCTTGAAAACAAACCGGCATCCGCCATGGCACACCAAGCAGTCTTTCTAATAAGGTTCCCTGCTTCGTCCTAGGCTTCCCATCTCCCGTCCCGAGCCTGGCAAGAGGATCCCACCCATCAGGACGCAAGCTCGTTCCGCCACGATCCTCCCCAACTTTGTCGGGCTTAAGTTCCTCGTGCACAATGGCATCTCGTACCTGGACGTGGAAGTCACGGAGCAAATGGTCGGGCACAAATTAGGGGAATTTTCACCGTAAGTACATTGCGCGTGGGGTTGATTCGTTGCCGTGGCAGAGTGTGGGTCTATGCTTCTTGAATCAGCGACGGCTAATCTCGACCGGGCTTTGGACATGTAGGACAAGAAAGCCGTTCGTCTGGGACAAGCGATAGTACGTGGGTTTGTGGGCCAATGCGAATCAAAGAACTGTTAAGCGGACGAGGTACACGAGGAAATTTCCCATAATAGTAGGGTGGTTCGGCCGGAGAGAAGAGATAGGGCGCAGCGCCGTGCGTCTAGATTATAGTATAGCTGCCGATGCAACAGAACCTCTGCGATGTTCCCCGTATAAGTCTCATGATAGATACCTATAAACGCTGTCGATATTGAGGTCTCGATTATTGCGGGTCCGATGGGTCTGCTCTGGCTTGCTCACGAAACGAATAGGCAGATGCCGATGCGGGAGATGAGCGTCGTGATCCTACTAACTAGTGGATGGCTTTCGGTGCCGAGAACGCGATATGCGAATACTTGATACCAAAGCTGCTATGACCCAGCATCAGGTGGCCTGGTCTTAGGTCCAGCCTCGCGTTTAAGGAAGCATGAGCGAAGGTTGTGGTGGGAATGCTGGCCGCTTGAGACAACACACAAATAAGGCACAATTAGGTGATTGTCTGTATGGCGGATAGTGTGGTGATGCTCCAGAGACACCTTCGGCGTTCAAGGAGATCCTGTGCATGCCGGAGTAAAGGACTGGATACGGAGGCCGTGCCAGCTCGTGGACAAACATGCTACTCCACCCCTTGCACCCTCCTGGCCCAGTCATCAGCAACACGCATACCGTCCACAACCACAACACCACGCCCTCTCCCCACTCTGTCCGGCTTTTGCCACCATACGTCCTTTTGCGGGCTGTGGGCTTCTTCTCCGTCCGAATCGTCACTGTCCGCCAGGCCGCCATGGCCGTCGTCGGCGCCAACGACGACGATAATGTCGTGTCGAAACCACGATTGCAGCTGGGCGACCAGACCGCCATTCTCGCCGGTGAGCGACTCCTGCAGGTAGACAACATCGACGTCGGGTTCGAGGTGCCGTAGCATGTAGGTATATCCGTTGGGGGTTGTGAATGGCATAACCATGCTTATATCCTCGACGAGGCGGAAGGCCTGGTCGCGGACGGTATTGAAGGCGGATTGTGGGTCGGGATCGGCGCTGCAAAAGCCCAGGTCAGTTTACGTGTAAGCGAGTGAGTGATGATGGGGGCAACGTTGATGTGCCGTCGCGGATGCAGTTAGGTGCACGCATGCATGCGTCTTGAGACGGCGTCGACGACAACGTACAATAGGGCTTTGTGGTCTTCGCTGGGCGTGTCTGATTTGTCAGGACCGATGTTAGAATACGAAGAGCTCAACAATGGTGGCGGATGATTACTCGTCGAGTCAATCCCGCCGCCGCCTTGCTTCAAGGCTGGGGCATAGATCAAGACAAAGAGCTTGGTTTTGGAGAAGTCGGTATGCCGGGGGATATGAGATAATATCGACTGAGGGTCGCAAGGGGGGTTAGCAACACTGACACTGCGCACGCACGGCTTATAACGTGGCGCTCAGGAAAGAGTCTTCATACAGCGTGTTCCAGGAATGCAGCATCGGCGCCATGGCCCATTCCGTTCCCGTGACCGCGGCCGTGGCCGTCGGCCGAAACGACAATGGCAACTGTCCGTCTCCGCCTATTCGGGTGGTTGGCAGGCTTTGCGGCGCCGGTCGTGGTCGAGTTCCTGGTCGCGTCGGACCATGTTTCGTTTCCGGCAGCAGACGAGGCGGGGCTACGGTCCTCCTCACGAATGGCGGAAAGAACGTTTCCCATGGCAGCACCAGCAGCCGCTACGCCGGCAGAGACCTTGCGCCCCGCCGAGTCGAGCATAGCCCCGACTGGCGAGGGCGTGCGGCCGATCATGCGCGACACGCGCACGCCCCACTCTCCGGAGTCGGCAGCCGCGTTGACGGCGGCGCCGGCGGGCTGCACGTCTGCCCGAGGAGATGCGGGCCGCGCGCCAGGGTGGCCACGCTCGTAGTCGGGCTCGCCGTCGCCGGCTGTCTGTCTCTGCAGTTGCTGATGAGGGTGCTGCGGCTCGGCCACGGTGCCATTGTGTTGTTGTGGCGCGTCTTGGGTGTCTTGGTCGCGGCGTTGGGAGAGCATCCACACCGCCAGTCCGACTGCGGCGGCGCCAACGGTCACGGCGAGCGGTACCCAGTGGGTCCAGACTCCGCGGCGGAAGCGCGAGTCGTAACGCTCATGGCCTGACATGTTATCATGGCACAAACCGACCGGTTCGGTTCGGTTGGCGGTCACAAGGGGGTTGCCGCAAAGGATGGCAACGAATCGACGACGGTCTGCTGGTATATGTAGGACACGTTTCAGCGTAAAGAATGAAATGAACTGTTCGGGTTGGGGGCCATGCAAGAAATCCGTGGCTGGGAGGAGCAATTGGTCTGCAGTTCCCGACGCTTATCATGTGCAAGGGTGGTGCTGCGCTGCGCTGCGGGAGACAGCTGAAGGAGGCGACGTCCTATGGGGCCACTGACCTTGTTAGCAGGCTGAGCTGTCTGCGCGTTGCGGCGCACCTACAATCGTCGACGTCGAGGCAAACGAAGTTATTAGATAGGCAACTCCTGAATATTATGATATTAAATGGGCTGCAATGTTTGGCGGTTGGTGTCGGATGTTGTCGGTTGCTGTTGGTAGTGCAGCCTTGCAGCAGTGAGGCTTATCGGTGTGCTATCAGTGGGGCCAGGCTAGGGTCAGATGATCTCGCGCATACTTCGCGCACTTTTTCCCGTTTTGGTTTCGACCCTACTTGCCCGACAGAGAACCCATCGCCGGTTGCAAACCCACCCGCATCGACCTCTCGTATAATCCCTCGTCATCATTTCGAATCCTGGTGCCGTGAAGCGCGGGCGTGCGGGATTTACGTAACGTGGATTCATTCCTTCTCGGGTCTTTTCTCTCTCTCTCTCTCTCCTTTGCCTGCCCGGCCAAGCTTGGCTGGTTTGTTTTTGCGATCCCGCGCAGACAACCCTACACGCCACTCTCCTGCTTCATTGTTGACAACCCTACGCGCCAGAATCATCCAGATCCCGCTGCCACAAACTTGCTCGTCTCCCAAATCCGTCTTCCCCCACCCTCTTCAATACCTGATCTGAGATAAGATCATTACCCAGCGTCACTACATTTTCCGAGACTTGTTCTTTTGGGGTGTGTGCCGCCGATTTATTAAAAAAAAAAAATTCCCGACTTGATGGATCGCCCAGGTTGACTATGATAAGAAATAAGAACACTTCCGTTATGAAGACCGACCGTGATAAAAATACACGATTTTCTGCGCGTCCATCATCCGACCGGCAGACCATGGCTTCCGACTCTTCGTTTAAGAAACTCAAAAAGTCCCCGAGGTTATGGAACCACACAGAGCCCAACGCCAAGAGCGCCCTCACTTATATCAGCATACCCAAGTCGCCTGTGTCCCCCCCCCGTCGGCGGGCGATGCGGCCCTCGCGCTACGTCCCCCGCCCGGAGCCGGGGTCCATCAACGCTCGTCTTCGGTCGAGGCCCGAGTCCCCACTCTTTACCAAGCCGATATCCTGGACAGACCTGCACACGTCGATGCTCAACGTCAAATTCCATCAGGTCGCCCCCGACAACAACGCTGTGGCGCCCTCTGCCGATTCGGAATTTTCCAAGGCGACCCCCATGACCAGAGAGGGGTTCAAGATGATGCAGGCCGAACTTAATGGCATGTGGAGCGGCGGAACCACCTTTTTCAGAAGATTGCCCGTCGACACTGCCATGCACACCATGTTTGGTGCTCCGTTCAACGACAGCACCGACTACCAAGACCTGCAACTGTGGTTTGGCGGCAAAATGTATCGCAACACGTCGCAGGTGCAGCTCACGTGGAACTGGCCCGGTGAGTGTGTGGAAGCCTCGTTCCACTCGGAAGCCACCAACCCCGCCGATCCGTTCGTGGTGTCGACAACGATGCCCTCCAGCCCCAGCCCCACAATCCCCGACAACGACCAGCCGATGGTGCCCATGATGGCGCACCTCCACAGCAAGTCGCTCAGGATGGAGAGGAAATCCCCCTCTCGCATCGTGCAGGCTCCGAACTCGAGAATCAACCATCCCGTCATCAATCTTGCCAGGCTGCGTGGAAAGATCATTTCGCCTTCCAACCGGGACGAGGATGCGTATCTCGTCGCCATCTTCATCGGCATGGCCCAAAGGTACTTTTACGTCACCAAGCACATGATCAACATGGCGTCCCCGACTCCCAGCCCGCCCGGCCCCGGCGGCAGTTCCATGCCCGAGTTTCACGACATCAAGCTCCGCATTCTCACCGACAACTCCCTCTACGAAAGCGAGTTTGTGGTCTACACAACCACCGTGACCGAGGCATTCCTCAAGCAGTTCCACGAACCATACAAGGCCTTCAACGAGCCATCCGGGGAGCCCGCCGGCATGCAAATCACCTATGCCAAGCTTGCCTACCGCCCTGTGGAGACTCTGCGGCACCGTATGGGCGTGGCACTTGGCCCGGATATCGTAGGCGAATTGATCGTGACGCAGCCACCTTGCGTTGCGAGCCCTGGCCTCAAGCGTAAGAGGGCGGCGATTGATGACGATGCCGTTGCCGACGGTTATGGTGCATGGGAAAGAAGACGGGACGCATCTCAGAGCCTGAAGCGCCAGCGTGTAGGCGGAATGCCCGCCATACCCGAGCCCGCTTTCGTCCTCACGCCACCAAATAACGACGAGGAGAGCAACCAGGCAAAGCCCGCAGAATCCCGTTCCATGATCTCCGAGAACCGGACGCAGATCCAGGCTTCAGCTCAGGCTCCGAGCCATGCTCCCCCTCTACCATGCAGCGTCAAGCTGCAGCAATACTGATGAATCACGACGGACTCACGTGTCTTGATGGCACGGGATCCGACCAGGGTAAACGGCTATGGCATTCAACAAGGCTTGGGCGGGTTCGTGGAAAGAGGAAGCGGCGTCGGCATGCGGGTAATGCAAATGGGGTTGGCGAAGCACTCGCAAGTCGTCAGCCATCCAAACAACAAAAAACAAAGGGACTACTGGTGAATCTGCCAACACGTGCTACACATAATCGGGATTTGGGATCGTGGGTTGGTCGAAAATGGGGAAAGTGGTATTGAAGGGTTTGGAGTTTTGACATGTAGTTCTGACGATACCACGCTTCAGAGTAACTTTAGTACGAAAAATAAAAGAAGATTTTCGAGATAGTCGAGAGCGCGACAGCAGCCATGTGGTAATAATATAATGTTCGTTCTGGCAGACCGGTCCTGTTAAAAGCGACTTTTCAGTCATAAAATGTCCAAAAACAACGCGTAGGAGTCATTATCATGATTCATGGCAAGCCTCGTGATTAGTCATCTTCTACAAGGCGCTAAAACAAAAAGGTAGTCAGTCAAGCCAATCCCGTGACCTCGGCGTCCTGGACATGCTCGACGCCTTGACGACATCGCGAACCACCCTACAACCATTAACGCTCCAAGCCATCCGAGCCCGCCCAACGACGTCCGCCTCGCCCGACCTCAATCGTGCGCTTGTGTCCGAGCAGTGCCGTTTGCGCGACATACATTACCATCGCGCCACGGATTCCCTGATTGATTGGACCAACCTCGAATCCGACTCAGGCGCGCGCGCCCGAGAACAGCGACATCACAACCGTACGAACGCCCCACTTTTATTTGAACTGCAGCCTTGACCGAAAAGCTGCTCCAAGCCTTGCTCCAAGCCTTACTCCAAGCCAAGACCTGGTGGGCAGAACCCAAGGCCTGGTGGGCAGAACCCAAGGCTTCAACTGGTGGCTGCCACCTGGGTGGACTTGGGCTGGACTGGACTGGACTGGACTGGACTGGACCGCGCAAACAAATTCCAGGCCATTTTTCTTTGTTCATCCAAAGGGCAGCAGCCTCTTGTACCCTTCCCCAAATGTCCTGACGCCAACGCCGTCTCCGAGTGCACCCAGCGGACGTCTACAAGGACTCGTCACGTCCTTTTCCGCGCTATCGCGACTCAGCTCCAGTGCAGCAGCAGCATAGATACCCAGGCCAACAAACCACTAGCCCCCCCGACGCTCGATAGGATACGACCGCGCCTTCACATCCTCTCCGATGATGGCGCCAGTTGTTACTGCGGTGCCGCCGCCGCAACCACCGGCGCCGGCGACCAAGATAATAAAACGAGTCCCGCCAGGGATCCAGACGAACGGCATCATGCGGCCATCTCCCTCGCCGTCTCCCTCAATGCCAGCCAAGAAGCTCGGCTCGGCGGCCCTTGCCAAGAATCCGCCCACATCAGCGCCGAGCAGCAATACCGTTCTGTCGGTCACAACATCCGGAACCACGCGCCCGCCAGGCCGGCCGCGTAAGGAGCCTCCGGGCCAAATCCAGGCCGGCCGTAATTCCCGGAATAGCGCCGGTCTTCGGTCGGCGTCCCTTGCCGTTGAGCCGGCGGTGGCTCAGACCGAGCCCTTGCCATGGGGTATGACCAGTTCGGCCGGATATCTGTGATTTCTTTGCTGCCTGCCTCGGGGTTTGCTGACAAGCCTTGCTGTCATAGTGGTCACGGACGAGTACATATTAAAGAAGTTCGCCGGGAACCCTCCGTCCCTCGAAGTACATCTCCATCCGAACCACTGGAAGTTTGCCGCCCAAGAGGGCATGTTCTCGTACAAGTCGTCCATGAAATTCTTTCTTGAGCACCTGCGCTCCCGAACGGTACCGCACGACCTGCTCCCCATGTTCCACGCCAACGACGTTCCCTTTTACGACGGCCGCCTCATCGTCCAGGTCCACGACTTCAAATCTGTCGCCCAGACCAAGGACGTTGTGAAGCCAAAGTCTACCGTGGCCAACTCGTTCATCATGGGCTCCATCCACAACTCCTCGGCCTACACATCACCGTCGCCATGGGTGCCATACGCCAAGGACCACGCCGATCCGGATGAGACCAACAAGGAAAACAGAGAAAAGACGGCAGAGGAGAAGGACAAGGAGAGCATGCCTGCCCCCAGCCTACCGGAGAACCCCAAGCCCAAGGAGGCGCCAAAGCCCAAGATCATCACCATTGTCCTGCACCCGACGGAGCAGAGTCTTTGGGTGGATCTCGAGATCAAAGCATCCACCCCGCTCGGAGCAGATGCCAACGGCGTGCCGCCTACGCCCATGTCCCTGGTGCCGCCTACGCCCACAGCAAGCGCGCCACCACCAGCAAAACGCCAAAAGAGGGAGAGGACCGAACTCGACCGCGCACAGTTACGGGAGGCCGAGGCCAAGATACTGCTTGCGACGTGTGCGCCCCTTCATCTCGAGCCGACCCGCAGCAAGGAGGAGACAATCGCCCTCCTCGACGCCATGGCTCATCCCGCCCACTCGGCCCCGCCGCCGCCGCCCAAGACCAGGAAACGGACCATTGCCGAGATGCAGGCTGATGAAGCGGCGGCGGCAGAGATGGAACGCTACATGCTTTCTTACGACGACCTTCGCTATACCAAGCTCAACGGCGCGCAGAACGCGGCCGGCGGCAACGACAGCGACGGACAGTCTGGCGGAAGCGGGTTTGATCCCAACTTTGGCCGCTTCAAGGTCATCCAGAACATCAAGCGCGAGTACGAGGAGAAGAAGGCGCTCGAGAGGGCAAAGCAGGCCGAGGAGATGGCACAGCAGAAGGAGAGGGAAGCCAAGATGCGCGCCGAGCGGGAACAGCGAGAAAAGGAACAGGCTCTTCGAGCTGCAGAGGACAAGGCACGCAGAGAAAAGGAGGCCAAGGAGACGGAGGCCAAACGACGCGTTGAGCAGCAGAAGCACATGGCTGCGCAGCAGGCGCAGGCTCAGGCACAAGCGCAGGCTCAGGCTCAAGCGCAGGCTCAGGCTCAAGCTCAGGCTCAAGCTCAGGCTCAGGCTCAAGCTCAGGCTCAGGCTCAAGCTCAGGCTCAGGCTCAGGCTCAAGCGCAGGCTCAGGCTCAAGCTCAGGCTCAAGCCCAAGCTCAGGTTCAGGCTCAGGCTCAGGCTCAGGCTCAGGCTCAGGCTCAGGCTCAGGCTCAGGCTCAGGCTCAGGCTCAGGCTCAGGCTCAAGCTCAAGCTCAGTCTCAGGCCCAAATGAAGGCCAATCATAACACTCAAGCATCTCTTAGCAGCCAGGGCACACCAGTTCAACCGCCGGCCCACGCGGTCCAAAATCCGAACGCCATGGCCAACGGTATGGTCAATGGCATGGGCAACGGCATGGTCAACGGCATGGGCAACGGCATGGTCAACGGCATGGGCAACGGCATGCTCAACGGCATGGTCAACGGCAGCATGGCTGTTTCGACGCCCATCATGGCCAACGGCATTCTCACCCAACCTCCGCAAAGATTCCCTCCCCAAATCGCGCAGGCCGTCCCGGCTCCTTCTCCCATCATGCGCCAGCCCACACCCGCCGAGATGTCGTCGCCCATGGTTGGCTCCGTTCCCATGCAGCCCTCCAATTCGACCATGGCGGCGGCAAGTCCGGCGCGCCCTCCATCTGTCGCTCAGGCGTCTCGGCCCATGTCGGTTCCCATGGCCGTCAGCATGTCAACAAACAGCCACCACAGCCACCCGGCCGGCACCCCCAGGATCATGCATGCGACCCCGAACATGCCGCATGCTACGCCTGCCAGTCGTCCGCAGATGATACCGACTCCTCGGATGACCCAGGCCAGCCCGCCGCCGGGCATGATGGCGAGCAACTCGCAGATGGGCCAGAACATGATGATGGCAGGCCAGATGACGCCTCAGCAGCAAATCGCCCAGGGCATGGCCACGTCAATGTCGCAGCAGCAGCAGCAGATGATCGCAGCCCAGATCGCCGCCCAACAGCGGATGCAGGTCCAGGCCAACATGCAGAACCAGATCCAGAGCCAGATGCAATCCATGTCGCCACAGCAAGTGCAGATCTTCCAGCAAAGGATGATGATGGAGCGCCAGAGAATGATGGCTGCCGGAAACCATCAGCAAATGCTGAACCCTGCGCAGGGGATGCAGGCAGCCATGGCATCCTACAACTCCGCCATAAACAACATGCAGATGCAGAACATGAGCCCCCAGATCCAGGCGCAGATTCAAGCCCAAAGGCTGAACCAGATCAACATGCAGCGTATGCAAGGGGCTCCCAACATGGGCAGCATGAACCTGAATGGTCTCAGCCAACAGCAGATCCAGATGCTCCTGCAGCAGCAGCAGCAACAACACCAGCAGCAGCAGCAACAGCAAGGGATGCAGAACAACCCCATGCTCCAACAGCTGCAAGCTGCGCATCTCCAGCAACAACAGGCCGCTCAACAAGCGCAATCACACGCTCACCAACAGCAGCACCAGCAGCAGCACCAGCAGCAGCAACAGCAGCAGCAACAGCAACAGCAGCAGCAGCCACAGGGCCAGATTCCAGGACAACATCCCCAAGGACAACAAGGACAAGGGCATCCTGGGCAACTGCCCGGGCAGCAAGCCTTTCCACAGCACATGCCACCGACTATGAACATACCAGAGCAATACCGGCCTCTTGTCCACGAAAAGGCCAAGGAGATCATGATGCGCATGCTTGCCAGCATAGGCGGCGACATGACCAAAATGTCGCAGGAACAAATCAACCTCATCAGACAACAGGCGATCCTCCAGGCTGGGCGCGATTTCTTCCATGCGCTCAATAAGAAGCAACAACTCATGAGACAGCAGGCCCAGGCCCAGGCCCAGGCCCAGCAGGCCCAGCAGATGGGAGGCGGCGCCGGACAGATGGGCCAGGGCATGATGGGCAGCATGGGGTGAAAACATCAGCGTGGGTTTCGTCCAAGATGACCCTCTCTGGGTGTTTGTGGGGCCTTCAACATGGGCGTCAAGTGTCTATAACGGGTCTGATTGCCAACCTTTTTTTTTTTCTTTTCTTCTTCTTTTACTTCTTGTTCATGGTCGGGCATAGCCTTGTATCGCTACATTTCTTCATTCTCATAACCGGGCGGGCGAGAATTGTAATCTCTCGAGTCATGTGTTTCGCCTGTTGCGGGTTTTCTCTTTCGTCTTTTTATTTGCATTGGAACATGCGCATGGACTCGGAGTTGAGGGGGCAAATGATATCCAGGCAGGGCGGGTGTGCTTCGAGCTGGAACACGGGGAGGGCCAGCACACACGAGACACAAGATACGAGAGCGGGAATTCATATTACTATTGGTGTGTTGTTTCATCTGCATCCGCTTGCGCGCCCTCGTTGATGCGACAAGGATCGAGACGAGGCCGGTGCGACTACATATCTGCTTCGGCCCTTTCTGGGCTCCAGGGGGCATATGGAGTGGGATTTTTGGCGTGGAAACGGCTCGTGGTATCTGTGTATATTGTCTTTTGGAGCTTTTTCAAAAAAACATACTTGATGTTGTTTTCGAGTTTGCGAATCGCAGCAGGCAGTTTTGTGTTTGTTGCGACAAAACGGGGGATATCTTGTGCCGTTTGGCTGGGCTGGGAACGAGCAAGAATATGGATTAGCGAAGGAACTACATAAATACATGTTAGAAATACAGCACAGATGGCTGGATTGACTCGACGCTGATGGCTTGATAATGTAGTATCTTTTTTATGTATTGCGTAGATCCATTACTCCGAGGCAGATTTCCACATGCCGGCCAAGAAACACCACGTATAAGCAAGAGACATTTGCGCGAGCCAGCCCCAAGTCGTCTTGTCATGTATGCTGTGCCTATGGTCCCTCTGAAATCGACTATTGTCTGGTCTTGTCGTATGTATCCGTCCAGTCAGTCAACACTGGCAGCTCAGATGTTTCACTTGGCATTAAAACACTCTGATGGTTTGGGTGTCGACTCTGTGCTAACAGGTAATATATACTATTAATAACATTGATATCAATCTCAAGAAAAATCCAATTAGAATGCTACAAGCCCGTATCCGGGTTTTCTTATATTTCGTCTTTCCCAAGACTAACGCAACCGTAAAGGAACTTGTACATCGATAGTCAGAGTACTTTACTGTGTTTAAGACAACCGTTTGCTGTGTTATCTGTTGAGGGTCGGATATCCAACTACTATTGTTCAGATATTAATAATAAATCCAGTTGTTTGGCCCGATATCCGCCAGACATGATATTGTATAAAAAGACGATCCATATTCGGCGTGATAGAAAGCTATAGAATGAGTAAGCTTCCTAGTTCCGTGATATGATGGACAAAAAAGAACTACAGCAATAGCGATAATCTCTGATCGTATAGTGGTTAGTATGTGGGCTTGTCACGCCCGAGACCGGGGTTCAATTCCCCGTCAGAGAGTTTTTTTTTCCCAAATTGCGCAGCATAGGATAGATTCATGTGCTTATTGGGAGAAACTCATCACCACAAAGGTGGCGCTCAGATATTTACCTACAAGCCCGTCTTCATGTCCGGCAGCTTGTAAATCCATCATGATCCAACGCATACTTCGCCTTTAATATACCCGCTCCCAAACTATCTTATGCCAACGTCCAGGCTTGATTCATCTTCAACCAAACAAAGCACAGTCTCGCCGACAACACGGAGCGCCAAAACACCCCGTCACGACCGGCGAAGCTCAAGCAAGACAACTTGGATATCCCGCGTGTAGTCCGTCCGTCCCATCCCAGACGGATCGTTTCGATCCCCCCACCCGGCTCGCGCGATACGCGGGTACGTGATATTCGAAGGAAAAGCGGTGGGTGGGGGCTAATACGCAAGCAAGGCAGAGCCGATTCAAACAGCCGTGTATCCGCCCCGGCTTCCGGCGCCCTGGACAGTATTGAGAACCCTGCGCAGCCAGTCGCTGACGAGGTATGGCAGGTCGCGTATGAAGTCGCCGTGGGGCAGTAGGTCCCAGCCCCGTGCTCCGTACCGGTTGTAGTTGAGCCAAGAGCCAAAGATGAGATACGAGGCGACGCCGAGAAAGACACTAAAAGACGCACAGAGCAGATCAGATGGGTCAGTAAAGCGGACACGTGCAGGCAGGCAGCAAAGATTCGGGCCAGGAGGAATGCTGTTCATACATGACGACAAGCCAGGAGAAGAATCCCCAGCCAGAGCTGGGCTCGTTGCCGGGCGATAGCGCGGCCGGACACACGAGCTTGGTGTACCACGTCAACTTGAGGACGTCGACCTTGTCTTCGCCGGCCTCGGACGGGCCATATGTGTCCCAGATGAGAGACGAGTTGTCGTACTTTAGCTGGTGCTCCTCGTGGTCCCCCCCCTTGGATCCGTCGTCGTCTTCGCCACCGTCGCCTTCGCCTTGCAGCGCCACGGCGAGTGCTCTCTTGTTCTTGCCGCCCTCATCACCACCACCGCCACCATCACTCTCGTCGGCGCCGTCGGCACCGTCTCCCTTCCAGTGGTCTTCGGGTGTCCAGAACCCCTCGGTGCCTATCTTGTCCTCGTCGCACAAAAAGTCAATGACGGCGCGCTGTCTGCGCTTGGCCCTGGCAGGGCTGTCGAGAAAGTGGGCGCCGCCCTGGAAGACGACACGCAGGCCATGACGCTTGACCGACGTGTTGTCGTCGGGACTGAGGCGCGTGAGCTTGGCGTCGAGGGGGCCGCCGCCTTGGATCTCCAGGTCGCCAGCGATGGCGATGACCTCGGATATGGAGTCCACCTTGCCATCGAGCGAGATTAACCTGCGGATCGCGCAGACTGGGTAGGCTCCGAGTTAGCAGCAGCAGCAAAAGAAGCAGCAGCACGCGACGACGACGACGACGACGACGGCATGTGGACGGCATGTGGACGGTTTTACCTCTGGTGCCCATCGGACACTCGTCTCCCTTGGGCACTTCGCCCGAGCGCTCCAGCGTGCGACATATGTCGACGGTGTACGATGTGTTGGTGTAGGTGGCGCCCATGTACTTTGAAGTGACGACGGTGCGCGGGCCGCCGAGATCGTGAAGATCGTACTTGACGCCATCGACAACGGCGCGCGCACAGTCAAACGATGCTGCCACCGCCGTGGAGGCTGCCGTGGCGGCGAGCACGAAGAGACCGCGACTCCACATGGTGATTTTTTTCCCCCCGCCCCTTTTTTAAAATCTTTTTTTAATTTTTTTTATAACCCTCTCTCTCCTCTCTCTAGCGATTGCCAGCTAATCAAAGAAACCCGGGGGTGCGTCGCGGCCTCGACGGCGAAATCGATTCCTATTCAGGCTCCGCACAAGCTATGGTGGGCAAGTGGCAGCGTGCGTGACGTGAACTGAGATTCAGCTGAGCGGGCGGGAACAGAGATTCCTTGAATCCTTGCAGTTGCGGCCTCCCGTGGTCAAGCCTCCATAGCCAGCGTTTGTGCAGGACGTGCAGGTTAGAATCGTCGTGGTGCCGATTGATGGATGCGGTTGTCAAAGCAGCAGAGCAGGATGCTGATGGATTTGCAGGCTCTGGCTTCTGCCTGGCTGAGCTCATCCATCCATCTGCGTCATTGGGCAGGTGCAAGGGCGAAGCTACGGCACAGTGGGCTTGTTGTCTCTGGGCACCGTAGACACCGTGGGCACTGTGGACTGACAGATAAGAGTATCAGTATCACGTGCTCCTGGGAACCCATCCTCATCGCTACCTCACAGACTCAAGAGAGACTCGAGAGTCATAGTCACTCGCGCCGTTTACCCGCGCTTGGTTGGATTCCTTCCTTCGCTGTTCAGAATATCACATTCATTGAATACTCACTCTAAATCATAGCCATAGCACCCAACTCCCTGCGAGTTGCGCGCGTTGTGTGTAGGTGACATTGGAACGGGTAAACCTTTACCCACACCCCCAGCCCAGTCCGCGTCATCCAGCGGCATCCCCATGCCCGAAAAACGAAAAAGAAAACCCATTTCTATACTTTGTCTGCCCATTCTTCCTCGTTTGTTCTCGTACTCCGTCCCGTCTTCCCAGGTTCAATGTGATTATTCTATGCCATAGGGTATATATGTGGTGCAGTGTGGTGTGAGTTATCCCGACTTACCACTCGACCGCAAATCTGCTCTCCTCGTCTCGTCCGGAAACAAACAAACAACAAATCAAAAGACTGCGCAAACATCGAGCCCATCAATCATGGCCAAACAACAACACCAGCACCAACTCCTCCTTTCCGCCGATCCATGCTCTCAAACGATAAGAGGTCCAATGCCACCCACGCCCACACCCACACCCAGATGTTGCTCGAATGCAAGACTTGGACCTTTTTTTTTTCTTTCGTTCTTTATTTTCTTTTCAAATAATATTTGCGATGCTTAAACGGTCCTTTGCCGATGGGCTTTCTCCTCTGGCACCACCACCGCCCAGGCCGCCCGCCGCGCTCGCGCTCTCTGCGATGCCCGGTGTCGACGCTGTCGGCGTAGGAGTGACGCTCCTCATGTCCCGGCCAAACACCGCGCCACGTGGCTCCTGGGCTGGTGGTGCTTGGGTCGTCGGAGCCGGGATCGGCATCCCCGACTCGGTCTTGATGCCCAAGGGCGGCGCGAGTCCGGCCCACGTTGCGCTGGTGGGCGTCGACCCGGCGCCTCCAGCCACCAGCACCCTGAGAGCGCCCTCCAGCCTTTCCCAGCCGATCCCGTTGGCGACCCAGTCCTCCACCTCGGATGCTTTCATGCCGGTGCGAGCTTCGAGGCTCAAGAGACCGCGTGCGCTGGGGCCTGAAACGAGGCTTGATCCCGACGTGCCGGGTGACGCCGCAGCGTCCCACAGCCAAGCGCCATCGGTGCGGGCCTGAAGATCAGCGCTCGCGAGGGCGATGAGCTCCTCGTCGTAGAGGAGAGCCGCCTGCAGTCGTGCGGATTCCCGCGACGACGCGCGAGGATCGTGGTGCAGTGGGGGAGGAGGAGCATAGAGCCTTGTTGCCGGCGGCGAATGAGACTGCTGCTGGGCAATCTTGGCGGCGTATTCGGCCCGTTTCGCCGACAGCAGCGCGACAAAGTGCGTCAGGAACCGGCCACAGGGCACGGCCACGTCGCGTCTCTCGCCTATCGAGGCCAAAACACGGATCGCGGCAGTCGCGGCGTCGTAGCACCCGGTCCACAGCGAGAAGATGCAGCACCGGAAAACGTGCAGCACCAAAAGAGAAGATGCCGCGTCGGATACCGGCGACGACAGCCGCTGGAGCAGCTGGGCCGTCTCGGACGCGACAATCATGCACTGCTGCACGGCGGTGCTCCTTGCCTCTGACGGCGATGCGGGGCTGAGATTGTGTCGGTGCAGGAGCAGCCTGGCGCTGAGGGCCAGGGCGAGGGGCGGGAGGAGCTGCGGGACCAAGGG